>CBVK0101641584.1:0-15273 GCA_900067695.1 Picea abies
AGGTTGAGGATTGTCCAAGGATTATTGCTAAAGTTGAAGGGAGGGACACAAGACAAGAAAATTATGAAAAGAGTCAAGAGACTAAGGGTATGTTGGAAAGTCATAAAGAGAAAAGGTGAGAGGAAGTTCAGACTATGTTATTACAGTTGGGGGAAATGATAGATGTTCATAAAGATGTCATTTTACAATTAAGCCTGAAATCAAAACAGTGCATAAGTGAAATAATAGAAGACTTTGACATAGACTGTATAGTCTTGGATGAAGAAACACAAGTGAATATTATGATAGAAAAAACTTGGGAAGTTTTGGGAAAGCCTACTGTGGTACCTTCTATAGGAAGGATAGGCTTGTTTAAGGGAAAGATGATAACCTTATGTGGAAGAGTAACTATTGTACCTATTATTTTTCATGGAACATCGACTGAAGAAGAATTTAAAGTCGTTAGGTTTGTTAAGGACAATGCCCCTTTCCCACTTTTTTTAGGTAAGAATTGGATTGAGAAGGATTAGATCAGAAGGAAAGTAGAGGAAGAATCTAGAGAAAAGAAAAAGAAAGGATTAAGGGATTTCATAGCTACAAAACTAGACCAACTAAGAGAAGAACGAGAGGATAAGTCAAAGCAACGGAGCAATGTAACAACGTAGGAGGGACGGAAAGAAAAGAATTAGCTATAAAGGTTGAAAGAATGAAAGAAGTCTTGAAGGACCTATCTATCCAAGAGAGAAGTGTGCCCACTCGGGAAGTGTTAAGAAAATGGATATTAACTTTAGAATCTTTGAGGGTACCTCAATAGTGCGAAGACACTATGCTAGGGGAAGATAAGAATACAAATGGAAAGAGGATTCCAGAAACAATTAAAGAGACTCAGATAATAGAAAATAAGGCAAGGAGGCTCAATAAAAGAAGGCTAAGTTGGAAAATCCAAAAGAAGTTAAGGAAACCAAATGGAAGACTTCGCAGACTATAACCTCACAGGAGACAGGTTCACAGGGTTTGAACCTCGCTAGAACAATAGGTCCGTGTAGATTTGGACTTCTCCCTGGCAAAGTTATATGATCGTTGGAGACGTCCTGATCATTAGAGTGACGTTGTAGAATGGTAAGGAAACACATTTATGGGTTTATGGACTACTTTTGGACATTGAGACCATGCCATAATGGATAGATTTACACTAATGGAAGCATTTTCCTGCCCATTGGAATATCCATCACGACTTCCCTACTTACTTAAATCGTCGATCGTGGCATTGGGACCCTTTTTTTCTACCCGTGATTGAATGATCTAAGATGAGAATTTTCCAAGTGTCGAGTTGTGTTTCTTGTTGTTACCTGAAACTATACCTTGCCTGTCAGTTTATCTACCCCGCTTGTCTATTAAAAGCTAGAATGTCAGGCAAACCCAGTGAGTTTGAGAAGTATGTCAAGGAATTTCTTAGGAAAATCATGGTCGACAGACCTGTATCTGAAGGTATTCAGGCGTCGGAAACTAGGGGACTATAGGCTTCCCCTTCGATCAGATGTTGTTCCACCCGCATTAACCCCGTAACTGAACAAAGAAGTAAGCATTGTGGTGATCTGGCTAATGTGAAGAAAATCTCGTTGATCCTGCCTGAATATATTCTGCCTCTGGTCAATGATGTTAACCACAATAGTATCACTTGATATTTTGAGTACTATGTGTTCATTGCATACATTCTGAAAGGAATTTGCATAGTCAGGAGTCAGTTAGGACAAATCTCGTTGTTGAAAAACATCGACTTCAATTTAGGAGACCGGAAGAACTCGCCATGTTATCTCCTCACCATTATTTAACGAAGACAATTGGAAAGAAACCTTGCCTCTTCTCTCAACCATGGATTAATGGGTTAGCACAGTCAACCGTATTGAACGTGATGAAGATTCCCCATTTTGTCTGCCACAAGGAGGTTAACACTTGCGTTAAACTCCTTCTGTCGTGCTATCATGGCGGATATTTATGGATCGACAGAAGGATTATTGTGGATCCGGTGTTGATCCACCGAATCATAGGTTTAAGTTTGAAGGGTCCTGACCCACAATAGTTCTATCCAGGGAAGACCTCAGACCGTTCCTTAGCACAGCGCATTAAAAAATCCTATGGAGAGGGAGAAGAGAGGAAGCAAGGTTACAAGGTAGCCTCCATACAGGATGGCGCAATGCACCTTGCTTGTCAACTCTTATTTCGAAATATAGTGAGGAAGAATCACCCCACACAGGTCACCAGGTTCATGGTGGACCTTGCAGGAAAGTGTGTGGAGGGCATGCAGATGAACTGGGTGAAATACCTCGTCAACTAGACAGAAAAGGATTTTCACGAAGCCCAAGACTTAGGATACGAGTTTCACTAAAGATGGTTTAACATCTTGATCACATTTGTGGCATGGAATATGCCCGAAGGAGCCACTTTCCTAGAGATTGAACCTACGGAGCCCCTGGCCGCTCATTTTTCCACCCTGTGGTATACCAATGACATGACGAAGCAGTGGTAGTCTAATGTCATGTTTCAAAGATACTATCATTAGTTAAAGGTTGCCATTGAATCATTCCCACATATGAAACTGTGTACCCTGCATCAGTACCGACCCATAGCGAAGTTCCGCATTGATCCCCACTTCATTTACATCATCGCACAGAGAGATCAACACCATGAAGAATTGAAGTCATAATATAAGCTCACGGATGAAGATATGGAGCAGATTACAAAGGAATGGCCAAAATAATTTCTTGTACCTATCCTCGATGCAGATTTATATGACACTGACACTATAGGGATCCCGATAGTTACACGATTTGAACATGTCGGATATTCCAGTGGGAGGAAGAAGCAAAAAAAATCGGTTGAAGTCTAGGACATAGAGAGTGACGAAGAGAAAATTTTTGGAGATAACGGGTCTGGCTCGCCAGGAGGAGGAGAAGATGAAGCAGAAGGACAAGGAGGAGGAGGAGACGAAGCAGAAGGACATGGAGGAGGATATGAAGGAGAAGAAGAGCAAGGAGGAGGCAAAGCTAAACCACCTGAAGATCCACCTATTGGGAGAGTGACGCCACAGAAGAGGAAATTTTCTCCGAACAAACCCTCAGCAAGGAAGAAAACGCGTGCCAATAAGCCACATTTGGAAGCCACTCTCACTGATGATGACATTAGTCTAGTCCATGGAGCGATGGAGGATGCCTCTGAAGACATGCCATGGAGCGATGGAGGATGCCTCTGAAGACATGTTGCAGAGACACAAAGAGAAGTAGGTGGAGTTATATGGAAGGATTGAAATATAGTTGAAGGAAGCGCACTAGGCTGTTTGATTGGTCCATGTAGTGCCTACTACACCATCTAGGCCTTCCTCATCATAGACCACAAAATTGGGGGATGAACCAGCCCAGTTAAGAAGGCTTGCTGATGCAACAAAATCTTGGTTCCAGAGATCTCAGGAAGAGAAGGAGAAGGCTACATAAGCCTTGAAAAAGGAGAAAGACGAAGTCCTAGTACAATTATAAGCAGCATAGGACAGTGTAGCTTCCTATGAAATAGATAAATAAGAGTTTCAAGTGAAGATTTCAAGAGGAAAAGAGAGCTGGGGAATCCTAACTACAGAAGGAAAAAGAGCAGTTGATCGCAGAACATGTTATGGTCAAATATGCAGTAAGTAAATCATATCACTATGTGCCAAGCTTGGTATAGGAGGAGAAGGAGCCTGTTGAAGCTCAATTAGTGAATCTTGCAGAGACCCTCCAACAATTTCAGGCTAGGATAGTTGAACTGGAGGCCCAAATAGTTTCAAGCACCCTGTATGAGGTGTATGACCATAGGGAGGAGTCTGCCAAAATCACAGTATAAAGTATAAAATACCTCACCTCGATATGTAAACAAATGAGTGACATGAGCACCCAGGCATATGAACGCCTCACCAAGGATCCAGAGTTAAAGAAACTAGAGGCTCAGTTACAGGAGGTGCAACAACAAGCATTTTTAGTGCAGGTGCAAATGAAGTTGCTCACAGCAATAGAAAGGATGAAGATATCCCAGGAGAAGTGCACAATACAACAATAGATCACTACCCTCTAGGGTAAGGTGATGGAAGTAACACAGAAGTTACAACATATGTAGGATGAAGCTTGCAAAGTGTTTGAGGAGATCAATATTCATGGCTCACAACTAGATCAAGTAGTTGCAGCAGTAGAACAATGCTTGGAAGGGCTTGTTACAGAGCAAACAATCCAGGAGCTCATTGAGCAGGAGGCTCTGGTGAGGCAGTAAGTCGAGGCAGCTTGAGTTAAGCTCAAGGATTTTGAAGTAGCATTGTCCAGACCTGAGTGTCTCAGGACGAGTCACAGGTGAGTGTTGGGGGCCTGTTGTCCCTCGACCAAGTTTTGGGGAAACTTTGGTTAGTTTTGGACCACTTTTGAACTTCGACACGTTGGTCGAAGAAGGAGCGCCCACGCAAAGGAAGGAGCGCCCACGCAAAGCTGAGATTGTATATCTCACCTATTTTGCAGGCTATGTGGACCTTGTAAGGGGTCCTCTAGGGTTTTGTAACAGGTTTATGGGTTGTTGGCCCATGGATTTTCCCCATGTTTAGGCCTTATTGTAAGGGTTTGTAAAGTATAAATAAAGGGGAATGTATTGTATAAGTAGCTAAGTGAATGTAGTTCTTTGTGGAATAGTAGCTCTATGCACATAGGGTATGTGGTCAAGGCTTTGTGCTCAACTGTGATTTTTTAGAAGGTGCTAAGTGTTGTGATAGAGATTGTGGCTCTATGCATTTGACCTATTTTTTGAAGGCAAACAAGGAGGATCTAGGGCTTAGTGCGCAGATCTCATGTATTGTTTGAAGTTCGACTCCGTGGCTTAGTGAATAGGAGTGATTGGATGTAATATCTTGGTGAATAATAAAGAGGCAAAGTGGTTTGTGGACATAGCCCCACCCTTGGGTAAACCACGTATATCTGGTGTCTCATGGTTTGCTTTGTGCAGTGTTATCTCTGTTATGTTTTTTCTTAGTGCTTAGATTATGATGTGTAATGAATATATATGTTGTTTCTTAAATACTTTGCTTATGTTAAAGGGTAAATGAATGCTAGATATAACTCGCAGTGCTAAGTGATAAGTTCTCAGGATATATAATCATTTATTGTTACTACGTCGATCTATCTTTGATTATGCTATGTGGTGTTAATAGGGTTAATAAACTAATGCATGTCACTTCCTAAGCATTAACAGAATATTATGCAAAGTTATCTTATCACAAAATTCTATCCCAGACTGGTTACCGACACTACGTTTTGTAACCCCCCTACTTCTACCTTGGGTGAGACTTCGCCTACTTCGTAGGTGTTGCCGAAAGGGTCGATAGTCAGGGTTTTGTTGGTGCAATGTTAAGCATTGAACCCTGGGTCTTCCCCTGCTCCAACAGCTAGTCAAAGAGATCATCTATCCTTGGAAAATGATACTTGTTCTTCACAATTACCTTAATCAGCTTCCTGAAGTCAATGAAAAGTCTCAACGCTCCATCATTTTTCTCCAAAATTAATACTAGGGCACCCCAAGGTGACACACTTGGGAATATATAACCCTTCTCCAGAATCTCTTTAAGTTGCATTTTCATATCTTTCAATTATGGTGTACTCATCGTATAAGGAGTCTTGGATACTAGGGCTACTCTAGGCATTATATTTATACAAAAATCAATATCTCTCTTGGGTGGAAACCCCGATATTTATCTAAATACATCTTCAAACTCCTTTAGGACTACATAATCTTCAATATTTGACACGTTATCCTTAGGTTCCTCCTCTATATGCATTGAAAATACTTGACATCCTTTCCTAAATATTTTCTTCAGTTGCAAGGTTGAAACTTCTCTAATAGTTACATCCCTTGGAATACCCTGTACTTTTTTCAAATTCCCCTCTTCATCCAAGCAAGTAAAATCCTTATTATAAAATTATAGGACAACATGATGCATGTCCAACCAATCTATACCAATTAGGTAATCATGTGAGACCAAAGTTATAATATTCAAATCTACTTTTGTGCTCAGTCCATTCATGTCCATTAGACATGTCTTAACCATCTCATTAATTTTACTTTTTTCTCCTATAGCTAGTTGTACCAACCAAGGTTTCCCAAACTTGCTTTTTTACAATTGAAATATTTCCACCATATTAGGATCTAGATAACTATGACTAGCTCCTGATTCAATTAAAATAGTAATGGGTTGGTTGTTTATCTTACCTTCCACTTCAATTATATGTGACTGAAACTCAACTTTCTTATTATCCAAGGTTGCATAGATCCTAGGTACATTTCTTCACATGTCCTCCATTGTATCAACTTGTTGTAAATTGTGAACAATCCTCACTTTTTTACCTCTGTGAGGACAATCTCTATACATATTTTCTTCCTCACATCCCCAACACTTCTTTGGATACTACCTTGGTATTTTTCCCATTGCGTATGTCATTATGGGCTCCTTGGGAGTTTACTGTCCCTGAAAAATATTTCCAAAGAATGGTGGCTTGGCACCCCTCTTCCTCTGCTCCATATTTCCTTTATTTTTTTCTACCCAAGACTTTTGGTAAGTGGGTCTTCCTCTATGTCGATCATATAGACACTTATCTCTCCTTATATTTTCCTCCAATGTCTTGGGATCATCATATTATATCGTATCACTGATAAATGATGGAAGCCCACTAAAGTACCTATGAATCTTAACCTGTTCATATTTTATGAAAGCAACATACTTCAGTAGCTCTAAAAATATCCTCTCATACTCATCTATGGTCATACTTCCAAGCTTGAGTTCAAAGAACTCCTTCATGTTCCTATCATAGTAATGTTTGTTTAAGTATTTATTTTGAAAATAACTCTTAAACTCCCTCCAAGTAACCTTTCTCTCATCAATTTGTTTCACTTTTACAAACTGGTCCCACCACATTGATGCTTTTCCCTTGAGTCAGTAGATGGTAACTCTCCCTTCTGCCTATGAAGAGTAGGTATGCAACTAAAATTACTTCATCATGCCCAACAACCAGGTCTCTGCATCCTCATCCTTTTTGTGCTCACTATCAAAAGTAGGAGGCTTAATTTTATCCATTTATCTTTGTAGTTCATCCACCCCAGACCTCCTCTTATTCTTTTGGACATGAGATGGGCTTGAACTAGTGCACACTCTCCCAGTTGAATGTCTTGGAGAGTGATGGTGCTTCATGTCAACACTTCTTGTTTTTCTTCTCTCATCATGAGACATGTGTCTTACTCATCTATGGTCATACTTCCAAGCTTGAGTTCAAAGAACTCCTTCATGTTCCTATCATAGTAATGTTTGTTTAAGTATTTATTTTGAAAATAACTCTTAAACTCCCTCCAAGTAACCTTTCTCTCATCAATTTGTTTCACTTTTACAAACTGGTCCCACCACATTGATGCTTTTCCCTTGAGTCAGTAGATGGTAACTCTCCCTTCTGCCTATGAAGAGTAGGTATGCAACTAAAATTACTTCATCATGCCCAACAACCAGGTCTCTGCATCCTCATCCTTTTTGTGCTCACTATCAAAAGTAGGAGGCTTAATTTTATCCATTTATCTTTGTAGTTCATCCACCCCAGACCTCCTCTTATTCTTTTGGACATGAGATGGGCTTGAACTAGTGCACACTCTCCCAGTTGAATGTCTTGGAGAGTGATGGTGCTTCATGTCAACACTTCTTGTTTTTCTTCTCTCATCATGAGACATGTGTCTCCTTGATTTGCTTGACCCGATCTTCTTATCCATATTTTTCTCAATTATGTCTAAGATTTGTAGAAACTTGATGTTGAAGTCATCTTGTTCCTCATTGGATTTCATAAGCCTATCATTATCAACTTTATAACTTTGGAAGTCCTTTTGCAAAATTTTTATGGTCTTCTCCAAATTCATGCTTTCTTCCTTGGCTTCTCCATGTCCATTTGAATATGTTTCCTTGTCACCTATATTTTCATACATCCTTATGACCACATCTTCATGGTTGTAGGTTCTTTGTGCATATTCCATACTTTTGATCTATGTATTTATCTTGTACTAATCAAATTGTTTTTAACTCTGAAAAATGTGTAGGAGACAAGATTTATTAGACTAAATCATTTATGAAAACCATAAATACTATGCACATTTTTTTCAATAAGTGTATCATAATCTTTTCTTTTGATTCCTTGTGAATTTAACAACCTAATTCAAAATTCTTGGTGAATATTTGGACTCCTCTGTCCATGAATTTTCCTCCTCTTTTTTCTCCTTTTTTACTTTCAAAGCTCGTGTGTATACCAATTATGTTTTATATGCCCATATTCATCACACGTGCATGCTATACACATGAAATACCCAATGCACATGCATTGCACCAGTATTCAGTGTGTACAACTTTTATATCGGGCACTAATATTTAGCACGTTCAACTTTTGGGTTTCGCGCATCATTATCTAGTGTGTACAATTTTTGTGTCGTGCATCAATATTCCACACAAATTACAGTTTTTCTCTATGTCACTCCAACATTCACCATGAACCCTCTCACACCCAATACTAAATTCACATCTCTAATTCTTCTCATGTAGTGCCAATATTCCACGCGCACGCCATGCACACCAACACTATGCACGCGCCAATAATTTTTCTCTGTGCGGTGCTCATATTCATTGCATTCTCACTGCGCATCACCGATATTCAATGTGAATTCCATGCAAATTATTATTATGCACACACCCATCAATTTTTCATGGCATCCATATTCATCACGCATGTATTGCACTCCCATATTATGTGTGCTCCACCAGTTCTATACCCCATAGTTCCAATATTCAGTGCGCACACTCCACGCACTGATATCTTTTGTGCACCATAAGTCTTGCACCACATAATGCTAAAATTTAGTACACACACACTGCACATCAATACTTAGCCTACTCAAGTCCTTTCTACACTTGGCTTATTTTTCCATATTTTCAGCTTGCGACCACACGACCATCATAAAATTTCCCGCCTCGCCAACTGCATGTTGATCTATGTCCCATACAAGTCCAATGTTGAACCAAGATATCTGATACCTCCTTGTAACATCCCCAGCTCTTCTCTAGGCCATGTCACATCAAAATATTGAAACTATGATACCACCTTGTAACGTATCCAGCCTCCTAGATGAGTCCCATTATCACATAGTAAAGTCTCCACTAGGGTGACTCACTAAGTAAATCTCTAGTATCAATTATTTCTTCTATGGAAGCAACTCATTGAAATCAACAACATGCACAACTGGTCTTGTTCTACACACAACTACATTTTCCTAGTGCGTGCAAACCGGTATCATACTGCACACAACAACTATATCTTAGCAATTTTTCACACTCAACCGTCATTGTGTCATTTGTGTGAATTGTCCCTTAGAACACAGAACATTTCTAAATTCGCGCTAAAACCCATAAGAATACGGTTGAAATTACTTAACAACATAGCGACTAAAAAAATGGAATGAACTCATAATACAACTACACATGCAACCCTCACTTTTCCGTGCACGAAGACTATTATATTTATGTGTGAGGAATGATTTCCTTGCACATGTGATACTTCAGGCCTTGCCTCAAAATCCCATGACTATTACCACAAAATTATCTAATAGGAAACACTTAATAACTACCATGCTTTACATTTTCCACAATTATGCAGAACTAACAATACATGCACAATCCAACATAATTGTGTACCAATTCCATAAACATAAATAACATAATCATTTACATGTTAAACAATATATAAACACGTAAAATTGTCATGGCCCATGCCTTGCATATGTAGTAAAAATGTAGTTCTATAGCATATATATAGTCCATGCACAAATATATATACAAGTGTAACACATAATATATTTAACATGTATATGCATATTACTCAGAGAATAATACACATAACAAGACACTTATCTTTTGTTGTAATCCACCTGTTAGCACTCTGTAAATTGTTCTTGGCTGAGGAAAGAAAATCACAAAGGTAACCACAAACCAACTTGAGGCTGGAAGATAGCCCTTCCAACCCAAAGAGGGCTCTCTCTCTTCAAATCAATCACTGAAAGGATTGATCTGGTATTTCGTCCAAAGGCTAGATATCCAAGATAAAATTGAATTTGTAGAGTTGGTGGAAATGTGGACAGAAAGTCCATTGGGCAATGGAGTCATTAAACCTCAGAAATCAATGAAATATTACTAGATACTTGGCGGATTGAGAAGTGATTGATAAGAGGTGAGATAGAAAGAACTGCTTTGGGCCAATTAGATATTGTTGTAGATAGAATATTACAGATAAAACAAATAACCCCTTAGGGCATATAACAAGGATGAATCCCAAAGTGATTATAGTAGAAAGACAATTGAATTGCATGCAACATAGCATCAGATGCAAATGAATTATGATACATATAGTTCAACTTAACACAAAGAAGAAACCATATGACATAGATGCATTTAAACTAGAAGACAAAGAATGTAAGATCACATGCATAAAGTAATACAATCATATGTATCTCTTGAGTCAAATATCAAGGACTTTTGTTCCAGCAATTTCATTAATATCAGAGAGAAATTACAAAAATGTATTCAATAGTCTCTTCCTTACACACTTGCCAACCTTTACCTCTCATAGCTTCATGAAATATATAAAAAAATATCTTCCTATGTTGCCAAAATTTGAATTCAACTATCATCCTATGATAATGCTAACAGTTACACATATTTAGCAACAAAATCTTCAACAAATTGCTACAAGGAAGGAATCAACTTGAACTCATTAATTGCATCATAACAACTTGATAAACCAATCTTTAACTCCCTAAAAATGATTATCTTTGACCTTGATACTCGTTGGAGACAAGATGGCATATATGATGACCTGACCTTGTCAATCCAGAGGAAAACTGGTTGCTCTATCATCATTGTGCATCATGCCTGCTACGCAACAACAACCTACATGAGAAGCATAGTGCAGTTGCACAACAACTGATCTTCTTGTAATTTTCTTTCTTTTCTTGATCTCGATTTATTTATGGAGATGGTTAACGTTAACAACAAACTCAAAATCATGGCAAGGTTCCCAAGAACCCTTTCTTTCAATTAGAAAACATGTTTTCTTCTCACACCTTAAATATTTGACATATGTAAACTACAATGAAGACCTCAATTTACTTCCTAATTGACAAATTCTTTAAGTTGATGTGGTAGACATTTATCTCATTATCACATTGAGATATCCCATTCCAAACTTGTACAAGAACCTCATATTGATGCTCCAATTTAGATTGATATAGTTGTGTAGTGTGCTTGTTGGGCAACTGCAAATTTTCCATTCATAAATCAAAACTGAAATTTTCAATGAGTGGCAAGGCAACAAAATGATCATGTATAATGATCCATCAAGCAAAATAACCTTATGTATAAGAATGCCATCCAAATATGAAACAACAACTGGAGAGTGTGGAAGCAAGGTCATTTAAATATGCACAGCATTGTGAGCAGAGAAGAAGAATGGTATCTGGGAGTTTCTTTGCATGGAAGATGAAGAATTTGAGTGCTAAAGCCAAATTAAACCACCACTTATAGCCATCATACTTTGTTGTACTTTAATACTTAATTTTGCAGCATTAGGAAGTTGTGCAACAACTTGTGCAGCGCTATAATTTTCTTGATGATGCCGCGTGCCTCCAACAAATTTGAGCTCATGAGATTTTCTAAACCATGACAAGACTAACTCTAACTAATCATGATTGGCCATATGACCTATATTAACCAAGTTTGACCAAATCACAAATTTTCATGTGAAAATTTACATGTGTTAACACCACCAACTACGTGCATACCTCATATGTTCCTCCCAGCCATAGACTTTACTACTCATAAACTCAGCAATAGGTCACCCTTGAGTTGGGGCTTAAACTCCACCAATGAAAAGGGTTCCTAAGCCAAGCTAAGGTCTGTCAACAGTCAAATCACTTAGCCAAAGTTTCCAACCCCAACAAACAGGCTATAGTCCCTCATTCCCCACATGCATGTCCCACCCCAGGAAGTGTTCCCCTTCTTTTCTCAACAGTCCTTCAACTTCCCCACTTCCCTTCTAGGGCTTCAGCAATAGGCTAGACAAGAAGTCTCAGAGCCCTGTAGCTACAACTAGGCACCTTGGAAAAGTAATTCCCAACATTTATCTCACCTCACAAACATGGGCCTGACAACCTACTTCTTCGACCAACACAAGCCTGGAAACTTGCTTCTTCAACCAACATGGACCTGACAACTCTCTTCTTCAATATCACACAGGCGTGAAAACCTACCTCTTCAATAGCACAGCTGACTTGCCAAGAACAAGGTTTTTTGATGGTAGCAAGTTACAACAAGATACATATTCTTAGCAAAGGGAAGTTCGAATGCATTCTGAAGGAATTCGTGACCCCCCCCCTCGAAATACACTAAGGCCCACCAATATATTTGCATGATTATAACTGGACACTTGTCACCTTAAGAGCTAACTTAGCTCCACTTGGTGACTCATTCCCATTTCTTAGGAACTCAGGATAAATATATATCCCATAAATACACTTTTGAAAATATTATTAAAATATTCCCTTTAAGCTTCACACCCCTTTCCCATTCTAGTGGAGTTTATCCCCTATCTATTTTCGTCTGATTGATCTACACACAATGATATGTTTTTATTAATATTTGAGTTCAATTACATTTAAAAAAAATAGGTGCACTGGCCTTTGTCGCAATCCAAGATCTCCAGCCTAATAACCACATAGGCACTATGACCTCAATATACAACCTCAATGTACCAAAACTTGTGCGTTGCATCTTACTAGCCTATATGTACATTTACATTTACATTACAATTAGGGTTCATCCTAGGGGTATTACATGTAAGCATTAACCATTGACAATGTCATTAATCATCACAAAAATCCATACACATAACACAATGATTTTTTACATGGAAACCCAAACGGGAAAAAAACACGGAATAATTTTTTTATATCATGTTAAGATTTACATTCATAAGAAGCACCAACTTCCAATATTCTTTAACACCAATTGGAAGGAGGAACCAACCTGAAGGTATCTTCAACTTTCTGATTTACCAGCACTGACTAGAAGAAGGCACCAACTCCCTGACTTTACCAGCTCCAACTGGAAGGAAGCACCTACTCCATAAAACACATGCACCAACCTACTGAATGAAGACACCAATCTTCTCAACTAAGCACCAACTCAATAAGATATCACGAATCTAAGATCTTCATACACATAGTACTTCTTACTTCACCTGCATGCTTCATTCCGTAGACAATCCTTCAAACCCTAGCAAGCCTCATCACATCATTCCCAAAATGTAATCATTGACAGTAACATCCACTCATGACAACGTCAATTAATGAAAACATCCACTCACGAAAACATCAACTCATGACAACATCATGGCAACATCACAACCTCATAGCATACCTTGAGAATAAGAAATACCTTAAGAGAATCCTTTAGACTTCCCTTGCACACAGGAAAGACACCCCAACACCTTGAGTGCACCTAAGACTTGATCTCTTCATTTGTAAATCATGAACTTGGAGCTTTCTTTAGGTTGGTGTCTATAAATCAGGTGGTTGGTACATCCTTCCAGTTGGTGCTGGAGAATCTTGGAAGTTGGTGCTTCCTATGAATGTAATCTTAACATGATATAAGTAAAGAATTTCTTTGTTTTCTCTCATTTGGGTTTCCACGTAAAAAATCATTGTGTTATGTGTATGTTTTTTTTTTTATGATGAATTACATTCTTAATGGTTAATGTTTACATGATGTGCTTAAAGTTAAAATGGTTAAAAGTGCTCAATAATGATTCACCCCCCCTCTCAGTATTGGTGAATATTCTAACACATACCCTCCACATTGAGATTTAGTTATAATTCTAATGGTTGGTTAAACAATTTACTAAGCTTAGAGGAGCACACTAAGGAGAGACCAAGCATGAAACATAATTAGAATCGATCCTTCTAGAGCTTTCCTTCACATTACAGTTCTTCATGCTACACTATCTTATTCTTAAAGATCGTTTTTCTTGTGCATTTCAATGTAAAAATGAACGATAGATATGCCCTACTAACCATTCAAGAAAGGCATGTTGAGAATTCAAGAGAGGCATGCTACTGTAATTGTAAACAAGTAATGGAACACTAGGCAATATTTAATAAATATCAAGGTTGAACATACCAGATAAGAGTACCGAGTTGAAAAACTAGTTTTCACTCCATGCTTAGTTTTCATTAAAGTACAAGTACACTACAATATTGATATGGAACTTACTATTTACCTTCATCCATATTAATGGGATCAAACTAACTTTACATTTGTCATTCGATGGGTTAGTACTAGAAGATAAATTTTTCAAGTCTCATGTGACTAGATATTTTGTTACTTTAAGCTACATTTTGTCTACCATTTTACATTTGCATTCTCCTACTACATTTTTGTATGACAATTATGTTTGTAGCTTCCTACATTTACATTATCCTACTACATTTCTATATGAAATTATTGTTTGTAGCTTCCTAATGTATTATCAAGGCCAATTAAGACACATCAAAGAAAAATATATTACGTAATTTAGTTATTTTGATTGGAATACAACTATTATGTTGTAAGGTTGTAACAAATTAAGACTTAAAAGTAGTGTTCTTCTTAATTGAACCTATCACACTTAAAAGTAGTGTTTTTCTTAATTGAACCTATCACACTATGCATACATTGGGTATGTTTTCAAAGGTAAGTCCTTAAGGTATGTTGTCGAAGGTAAGAGTAATTCATCCATAAATTAACTAATACACGGTTGTACCTATGCTTCCTAGTTTCATCCCTGCTATCATCTAGTTTTACTTAAGCTTACTCTAGGAATGAATTACTCTTCCTCCTCCTACTAAGGGGTGAAGGGGTGGCCTTAATGCACCTTTTTGTGAAGCTTCGAATGCGACTTCATATCTATAACTAATGATTTCACACGCTATAAAGTCATTAAAAACTTAATCGGAGAACCAAAATTTATTTAAAGAGAAATAGAGTCAATTACCAGAAGTACTAGTTTCAAGGGTAGTTCAAGTAATCACAAATCCATACTAAAGTTCGATTTGCATTGTTGGTAAAAATAGTGGTCCCTCAATGATCCGGATTATTTTCGGCACAAAATGAGAGCGGAGATATAATAA
>CBVK0101641638.1:0-31726 GCA_900067695.1 Picea abies
TCTAAGGTAAAGTGCACGAGTTTTAATCTTTGTGTGCATAGGAGGGTTGATTGGCCAAAGTCTTGAAGTCCCAAAGTGAATTGGGAGCGTTCATCACCAAGAGGGATGGGTGGTGAAAGATCCACAACTCCTAAGCGAGAATTCATGGTCAAGGAGAGAGTGGAATCGTTGGAGACCCAAAGTAGGTTATGATCACTGATCACCAGAAGGGGTATGTGTCAATAGATCAGAGTCTCCGGGTGAATGCACTTCGGAGGAAAGGAGTGCGTAGAAGCTTGAAACTCCTGAAGCTCGAAGAGATGAAGTAGATCCTGACCATTGATCGCCAGGAGACACGTGTCGACAAATCACTAACTCTGGAGGAATCACTTCGAGAGTTTTAGTTGAGAGTTGAAACTCAGGAAGACCGGAGAGCCAGAGAGTTGAAATGAATATCAATCGTCAAATCCGGAGGACAGGTGGTGTGGATCTATGGACTTCGGGTAAAGACCCGAAGTAATTCTCAGCCATCTGATTCAAGGGGGACACACGATAGAAATCCACATACTTTGAGGGAAAGTGAAGTTTGAGAATTGAAAGGTCTAAATTCTGAAGACCCGAAATGAATCTAGATTGTCAGATCCAGAGGGCACATGGTGATAGATCATGAACTCCAAGTGAAAACACTCCATGAGAATGAAAAAGGGAAGAGTCTGAAATCATCGAAGTCTGAAACATCGAAGCGGAAGAGAGCTATCGCATTGAGGTGGACACATTGCACCTGATCTAGAACTCTGGGTACGGAATACTCTGGAGGAAAGTATAGGGTGAAATTTGTGAAGTCCCGTAGTAAAATCTTGATCATTGATCGAGAAGGGAGATGAGGGTCATTGATCTGGTCTTGGTTGAAAAGTGTTGAAGTCCCAAAGAGAACCAGGACTGTTGATTTGGAAGAGGACACGTGGAAAACGATCTACCACTCTGGGAGAAATCACTATGGAAGAAAGAGGAGGTAATGAACAAGAACTCTCAAAGGCCGTAGATTCAGATTTCATCTGAACCATCCATGTGCAAGGGACAAGTGTCAGTAGATCTTCCACTCTATGAGATGTTGATTTGGAAGAGGACACGTGGAAAACGATCTACCACTCTGGGAGAAATCACTATGGAAGAAAGAGGAGGTAATGAACAAGAACTCTCAAAGGCCGTAGATTCAGATTTCATCTGAACCATCCATGTGCAAGGGACAAGTGTCAGTAGATCTTCCACTCTATGAGATAGTCACTGCAGAGAAAGAAAGGTTTGAGAGTTTAAAACTTCGAACGTCGAAGTCCCGAAGCAAATCAAGTCCATTGATTTGAAAAGGGGCCAGATCTGAGTCATCTATTTAGAAGTAGCATCAAGATCATGAGATCAAAGGTCACATTGAATTGCAGGGATAGAAAGTGCTCAAAATTTAAAGGTTAAAGGGCGGGCCGCAATCAGAACCACGGTATTGAGAAAGAGACATGTGGTGGCTCATGGTGGATTGCAGGGAGAAAAGCAGTTGGACTCAAACCACCTTTGTTCATGCTCACAATCACGTGATTGGCGCTCGTTCATAACCCACAGTCATATACGATGGTCATCAAAGAAAAGGGGGCTAGTTCTCCGACTTTCCAAATTAGAAATCATGGAGAGTGGATTTGTTTCTATAAGGAGAACGAAATTTTTATGCCCCACAGTGGGTGTGTGACAAAAACCACTATCATGAATCCTCCCCTGTGAAGGTGTCTTAGTGAAGTCTAAGTCTGCAAACTCAGAGGCGACCACGAGTTTGTCCTTCCATATAGAGTAAGTCTCAACCTCCCCTCTATTGTCATCCCAGAAATAAAGTAGACCAATCATTATCATAGCTCTGTCAAACATCATCATCATCTGAATCAATCTAACACTCAGATGAATTCTCGGATCCCACCACCAAATTGGAATTCCACCACACCCAATACCTTCTAGTTGTTGTTGTACCATATTGGTGACCATCGGAGTCAAAATGAGCCAAGTCCCTAGTATTCCATCATCTAGTGGAAACCAAGTACTAGGAATCCAAGTCCCTAGTATTCCATCATCTAGTGGAAACCAAGTATTAGGAATCAACTATGTTCCTGCTAATTTGTTCGGCTCCTACCAAAATACATCGGGAACTATGCTATCCAAACCATTTTCAATGTACTCAAGTAGTCTGTGGGGTATAAACACCTCCCTTGCAAGTAGCCCTATCACTTTCGGTGCCTCATACGAGTATGAGTAACCAAAATTCCTTGTCAAAGGTGAATCACACATAGCTCTCATAATATTCTCCCTAAATGTGGACTCAAGGACTACATGTGTGCGACCTTCGTAGTGGATAATTCCATCCACTACTCTATCAGCTAAAATATCTATGAACTAACATAATAGAATCTGTTCTCCTGTTGTGCTCTAACCACATAGCCCAAATGAAAGAATTTTGACATGGCTATAATCCTACCTTCCTTAGTCATCTAACTCAAGTGAACCCTCCATGTCCTATCAAATATCCTACTAGCATCATAACATTGCACTAGATGCCACTACCACTTCCTACAAGACTGGAAAGTATCAGGTACATTGGTCAACCTTAATAGTATGACCAAGGACTCAAGGTAACCTTTGAGAGCAATCATGCGAGTATCCTGGTCTCTATCCCTACTCTGGTGATATCCCAATCGAAGATCAATCTCCGAGAAATATTCCTCTCCATGAATCTCATCCATCCACTCATCGATCCTGGGTGAAAATATTCCTCTCCATGAATCTCATCCATCCACTCATCGATCCTGGGTGAACCAAACTCATTGATATGTCTGAATTCCTTGTCTAGAGGTCTCCCAAAAAAAGACGTCCCAAAAACCCATTGTACACCACCATACATCATTGTATGTTGCTAGATACTATTGCATACCACAGTATCATCGTGTACCACCATGTATCCTATATGTGCCAATGTATCAATCACTCCACTAATATCAACTGAACTTGGATCCCAGAGTGATGTATCCACATTTGTGTTATAATCAATCCCTCTATCAACTAGTGCATATACTTCGTACCTCCTCTGTAAATAATCCTTGAGACAAAATAAATGACTCATGATCCTTGCAATGAAAAACAAGCACACAGTCAAAACCCTTTGTGTCAAATCTCTCCTCAAACCTATACAACATTGAATTCTTCTCATGTCATGAGTGCCACTAATTCCCTCATGTGTCACTGCTGCCAAAGATGATGAAGCCTCTATTGTTGTCAATGATGAAGAGCATGCCAAACTAAGGTGGTAAAAAAACTCCTCAATCTCCATTTACATGTATTCATCGAACTTAAGAGTAAGGTCTCTATCCATGAACAACTGCAAATAAATGGATTTCATCTACCCTAGTGCCTCTTTGATGATGTGAAATTGGGTACTAATGAATCCATATGCAATTCCCTTTTTCCTCTCCTCCATATGGGTTTTCCACATAAGGTCTTCAATAAAAAAAATTAGCACCATCTGCCCTTGTCAACACCTGCAAAATTTTCTCCTCTGTGACAAATAGTCGGTTTTTCAAATCATGCAATGTTATTTAATCAACATAGTGTGGTTTTTTACACAAGCGATCATTTGACTCATTAGATGATGTCATTCCATGTGAACTATCTTCCTCATACAAGTTGTTTGATCTTCTCTCATCCCCTAAATCATCCCCTTCGTTGTCATCCATACATAGCTCCCACTCTTTGTCACATTCTGGTACAATCATCTCTGCATCATCATACACATCATAAATAGGATGAGGTATTGAATTCCTACTTGAAACATCCTTGTCGTCTACATCATACAGAGGGAGAGATGTTGAATCCTTAACATCGGTTAATTGGAACATCTTCTCATAGTCATCAAAAGTAGGACAAGATGGCATAGCCTCATCTTCTTCATTGAGCACACTAGTGTCATTGGCCTCATCGGTCAATTCTAATGATGTATCATAGGTTTGTGTTTGGCCTTCCTATATGCACATATCCTCTACATGGCTAGATGTATGCTCCTCCACCTGTTCTTCATGCTCATCCTTATTCACTTCCTTCCCTGTTCCTTTAAAATAATCCTTGTCCAAATCCTTGGGCCAACTTTTGTATGAAAGAATGTAAAATATTTTAAAGGGAAAAGTTGCACATATATCTTCTCTCAATGTTCAATACTCCTGATATTGAGTCATAGTCTTCTTTGTCTCTAGCATCCTCTTATCTTGTCGAAGAATTTTCCAAGTTTTATACGTGAATTATGGAGTTGTTTTTATTCTCTTGTCCATGGAATGCATTGTTGATTTCTCCCTTCTCTATAACACATTCATGTATTATGCAATCATAGGTTGGAAAGATCACCAGCTCTGATACCACTGTAATGTCCCCAAATATACCAGACAAGGATCTTAGCATTTTCTTGTGCAAATTATGTTGTTGTTGGTGGTGTTCCTTTGTTAAAAAAGTTTATACTCATATATATCTTATGCCAAATCTGATATATGACTTTTCACAAGCAGTTTGTATGCATTACATTAAGTGAAATTCCATCAAACACATTACTAATCCAAGTACACAAATAATGGGAGTGACAACATTGGCATCCTTTATTATGAATAGATACTAGAAATACAACAATAGAAGAAGTCTAATGGTTTCCATAGCAGCTTCAACAACACTACAAACTCAAACAAAACCTGGAATGATGCCAAGAGATGATTTCAACTACTCTGAGGCTCTCCTAGCCCTACTACGATCTGCTCTAGCACTGGAAATGGCCCTCCAACCCACTATAACCCTCACGGATCTAACCCGAATGGCCCACTGCAACCAACCCTCTTACAAAGATCTTCGTGAGACGCGGTTAGGTGCCAAGTGGGGACTCATGGGACCACTGGCATTCAACCAGTGAGTCTTAGGGACCTAACCTCCCTAACCCCTCACATAGGTAGAATAATATGATTCCATGTAATAAAGGCCAATATTAATAAGGCCTAATAGATAGATAGATAGATATAGATAGATAGATAGATAGATAGATAGATATATACGAGATAAAGGGTACAATTATAATGGAAGGGTGCAATGAAGGTTTCTAGCCTACATATAAATATAACACTATAAATGTAATAATTCAATATCTAGGGCTTAATAAGGGGTTTTATAAATGAAATGGGGCTTTTTCTAGGGCTTAACATGACCCTCCCCTTCAAACAAGTGTTGTCCTCAACACTTGACTAACTATGGGTCTTTATTCATGAATAAATCATCCTCTCATGTTGTCTCTTCCACTTGTAGGTTCTTCCATTTGATGGGGTACTCTATAATAGATCAATTTATCATCTTCTTAATCCTTTTTTCAAGTATTGTTTCTTCTTCTAGTATGATTTTCCCTTCTTTATTAATCTCTAGTAAAATAGTTTGGACTAGGATTTTGTTGTTGAGTACCTTATTTAAGAAAGAAACATGGAAGACTAGATGTACACATGAAGCTGGTGTTAGGGACCTAACCTCCCTAACCTCTCATGTAGGTAGAATAATATATTTTCCATGTAAAAAAAGGACAATATTAATAAGGCATAGTAATAAGGAAGAATAAGTCAAATGTAATAAGACCTAATAGAGCTTCCACTTCTAGAAAGATCTCCCTCTAGATTGTTCTCTTGGTAGATAGATGTAGTATAAATAGGAGTCAAGGGAATAGGAGTTTTTGTCTTGATAATTATTGTAATAGAGCTCTACTTTGTTGGAGGTAGCCCCCTTGAAGAGACAAGTGAACATTGTTTCCTATCAATAAAGGTATAATTTTGGTGTTGTGGCTTCATTTATTGAGTTGTTCTGCTATTATTCTCTACAATATTTATATTTTCATCTATTCTAATATATATGGTACCTTACAAGTGGTATCAGAGCACTTTCCTTGGCAGAAAATTGTGGGTTATTGTTTTCAGGGTAGAGATGTATTCTGACGTCTTAAAGCTACAAAGATTTTTTGTTCAGCGCATAAATCCATGATTGGGGAAGCATACACACAGGAACTACAAGTGGTACTCAAGCAAACATTGTTGGACACCCTTATAACTCATGTTGGTACCCCTTCGAGTCATAGTGCATCAGACAACACCCGTATATGGATCGGCCTAGATCTCTTGAATCCCTTCATAGATAAACCGATCGACTGCCTAACTACTATAGTGTCATTGAGGACAGCACTCAGGAAGATACTCTTTAGTACCTAGGTAGTCAGGTAGTATGGCTAAGGGCATGGTCTAGCCTCCTTAGTTGGTGCCCTAAGATATTGGGTAGAGTACTATTGTTGGACCCCGCACGTATATCAGAGAGTTATATCACAGGGAAAACCCTTGTCTGTAGAAACCCTAAATACCTTAACCCTTGGTACAGAAACATAAATAGAGCAGACAAGACCTATTTTCATGCAACTTTACTTCCTGTATTATGGCTGTGAAATTACTACACATTTATTTCTGATAAAAAGTTGGGCATTTCAACATTGCAGTATTCTTCAGATCAGAGTATAACTTCGCGGGAGTTAAAAAAAAAATAGTGGTCCCACCGGCATAGTTATTTGGGACCTATCCCATTGGGTTCCTCTCTTCGCCTTAATTTCAGTGGTATGTATCATTTTTAACACAATTTTTTTTTGTGGACCCGACCCCTTTTCTGGCACCCTTATTTGGCCCATATCCCATTGAATTCCCCTTTTCATCTTGATCACAGTGGTACCTATCATTTGACACCCTTCTTCTCAATGGTCCCACCCACCCCTCTCGACCCCCTATGTCTCCCTTATCCCATTTTCCTGCCTATTTTTCCCAATGGCCACCACCCGAGCCCAAGAACTCAATACATTGGTTGTTGACAACCTCCAGAACAAGGAGGACATCAAGAATATCAATGCCAACCTTAGCTCACACAATTACATTGTTCAAACCCTTTAGGACCAATGTTCCCACATCAAAGACGTCAAAGACATCAAAGCCACACTTGACAACTTCATGGGCCATTCCTCGAACCCTTCCTCTTTTGAAAAACCATCATATCAGGATGACCATGACTCTTCCCATTACTAAGGTCCTCATACTACCCACTTTTCTCGAGACCTTCTCCCTCCTAGAATTGAGGTGAAAAAAATTGATGTCTCGAATCCCACAAGATAGGTCACCCAAATGGAACATTATTTCTCTTCTCATGGCATTACTAATGATTTAGCAAGCTTTGTTATGGTATCCTACATCTGGATCCGGAACATTGGCAATGGTGGCAATGGAGAAAAAAATCATGCCAAGGGTATGTTGCTTGGACATAGTTTTTAGCAAAGCTTTATGATTGCTTTGACTCTGACACCTACCATTTAGGTTGTTTGACCAAGTTGAAGCAGTCTGGGATAGTATAACACTTTATCGTTGCACTTGAGCACTTAGCTTTCAAAATGGAGGGCATGCCAGATGCTTTCTTCAGATAATGCTTTATCAGTGGCCTAACAGATGAAATTTGTGCCCATGTTCTGATGGCACACCCCCAGACTTGGTTGGAAGCTACTCAATGAGCCAAGGAAGCACAACACATTGTCTCCTCCCAGATCCACAAACTATTCTTTCCTCCTTTCCCTAAACCCACCACTTTTTCCCCTCCTGCAACTCCCCTCAAGATCCAAAAATTAACCAAGGCCAAAATGGTTGAACGTCAACTCAAGGGTCTTTGTTATAATTGTGATGACAAATATTTTCCAAGGCACAAGTGTAAGGAACAAAAGATTTTTATGGCCATGACTAAGGATATTTCTGAAGAAGAGGTTGTTGTTTCACCTATGGATGAACTACCACCACCATCTAATCTAACCCCACCCTCTGATCCACTAGAAGTTGACCCAGTGATTTCACTTAATGCCCTCACTTGATTCTCTACTCCACAGACTCTCAAATTAGTTGGTTACATTAAAAATAGGAAATTCATCATCCTTGTGGACAGTGGTAGCAGCCATAATTTTATTCATCATCGCATTTCCCATAAAGTCAATTATTACATCTGTGTCGTCAATAATTTTCAAATCATGTTTGCCAATGGTGGTTCCATGAAATGTGGGGGACAATGTGAAAATGTGAAGCTCCAAATTGGTTAGTATCACCTAAAATCCCATATGTTTGTTATGGACATGGGTGGTTGTGACATTGTTCTCAGTGACGAATGGTTACGCACTCTCGGCCCGATTCTCATGGATTTTAAGGACTTAACCATGCAATTCCAACATGAGGGACAATAGTATAAGTTCCAAGGCATCACAGCAGGATCCCTTGAGATCGTCAGCTCCCATTGCATGGAGAATCTCCTCAAAAAGAGTCATTCTAGCATTATTTCCCAACTCCACTCCATTCATGTTGTTGAGACACCTTTTGCGCATCCTAGCCTCCAATCTATCCTCTCCCACCACCAAGTTGTTTTTACCACTCCCAAATAAATTCCCCCTTCCCATGGAGTCTATGATCATTCCATCCCTCTCATACCAGGCAATCTTCCTCCCAATGTTGGCCCTTATTTTCATCCATTTTCCCAGAAGAATGAAATTGAGAAAATTGTTCATGAATTTCTAGAAGAAGGTGTTATATGTCCTAGTATCAGCCCCTATTCGTCCCCTGTGGTTATGGTACTCAATAAAAAAGGTACTTGGCGCATGTGTCATGATTTCCGCGCCCTCAACAAACTTACAATCAAATACAAATTCCCCATTCATGTAATTGATGACCTCTTGGATGAATTGAGTGTTGCCTAGTACTTCACCAAACTTGATCTATGTTCTTTCTACCACCAGATCCGTATGAAAGAAGAATACATTCCCAAGACTTCATTTTGAACTCATGAGGGTCTATGAAAGAAGAATACATTCCCAAGACTTCATTTTGAACTCATGAGGGTCACTATGAGTTCTTGGTAATGCCCTTTGGCTTGTGTAATTCTCCCTCCACTTTCCAAAGTATTATGAATCATGTCTTTCATCCTTTTCTCCATTATTTTATCTTAGTTTTCTTTTATGATATTCTCATCTATAGCAAAACTTGGACATCCCATCTCTCCCATGTGAATCAAGTTCTCCATCTAATCTTTGAGAACCAACTTTTCCTCAAACAATCTAAATGTTCTTTTGGAGCCTCAAAAGTGGAATACCTTGGTCATATTGTCGGCAAGGATGGTGTCTGGGTGGATCCTAATAAAATTGAATCTATGTAAGATTGGCCTTGCCCTAAAACTCTTAAGAGCTTGTGTGGTTTTCTGGGTTTAACGAGCTATTATCAGAAGTTTGTTCGGAATTATGTAAAAATTGCAGCTCCTTTCACTTATCTCAATAAAAATAATGTTTTCACTTGGACTCAAGTTGCGGATCACTCCTTCCAAGCCTTGAAATATTATATGTGCTTGACCCCTATCCTAGCACTTCCACACTTCACAAAGACGTTCGTATTGGAATGTGATGCTTCCGAGAAAGGAATTGGGGCCATCCTCATGCAAGATGGAAGGGCTTTGGCCTTCACTAGAAAATGACTTTCAGAGAGACATTTGGGCTAATCCATTTATGAAAAGGAAATGTTAGCTATTTTTCATGTTGTGGATCTCTGGAATCCTTATTTATTGAGTCAACACTTCCAAATCAAAATTGTTTGTCGGAGTCTCAAGTATTTTCTAGAACTGTGAATTTCATCACTGGAGCAACAAAAATGGGTGACCAAGCTATTTGGCTATGATTATGAGATCATTTACAATAAGGGAAAGGAAAACGTAGTTGTGTCTAGTCTTTTTGGGAAATATGAAGAAGATGGGTCCCTTTTCTCCCTCTCCTTCATTGTACCATATTGACTCCAAGTTGTTCGTCAGGAATGGTTGCAAGACCCCAAAATTTATAGCATGATCCACCAATTGCAACAAAATTCTCCAGTGTCTCCAAGGTACTCTTGGCACAACGAAGAGCTTCACTACAAAGCTAATTTGTATTTATGTAAGTAATCACAACTTCAATCCACGGTGCTTTCTGAACTTCATGCTTCACCCACTGTTGGGCATTCAGGGTTTACCAAAACCTATGAACGGGTCAAACATTCTTTTTTTGGGGATGGTATGAAACATGATTTTCGCACCTTTGTTGTTGAATGTGAGGTTTGTCAATGCAACGAGGAAACAATCAAAGCTCCGGGCACACTCCAACTGCTTACGATCCCCCCTGCTATTTGGAGAGATATTTCTATGAATTTCATTGTTTTCTTACCTAAATTGGGAAATAATTCAGTCACCATGGTGGTCTTCGATCATCTTTCCAAATATGCTCATTTTTTTTCTCTTCAACGTCATTCACCACATCCACAGTGACTCAAATATTCATGGATAATATCTTCAAACTTCATGACATGCCTAATTATATTGTCTCTAACAGAGATCCCACTTTCACCAGCAATTTTTGGAAAGAATTGTTCAATCTACAGGGCACCCAATTGCATCTCAGCACGGCTTATCACCCCTAGATGGATGTCCATATTGAAGTTGTCAACAATTTTTTGGAAACATATTTGAGGTGTTTTGCATCTAAGAGGAAAAATTGGTGGGCTCAATGGTTACCCCTATTTGAATGGTGGTACAACACATCTTACCATACAACTACTTGCATGACTCCTTTTGAAGCAATATATGGCCAAAAGCCACCATCGGTTCTCTCATACTTTCCAAGGGTTTCAAAGGTTTAGAAGGTTGAAAACAATCTTATAGTATGAGAGGCTATTCTTCATGCCTTCAAAGATAATTTGGTCATGGATCATAATCGCATGAAGCAACAAGCAGATCAAGGTCGTCCTGAATGACAATTTTTTTAAGGGGACTAGGTGTTTCTTCGACTACAACCTTATAAGAAAACTTCACTCAAAGTTGAACATTGTCAGAAAATTGCTCCCAAATTTTATGGTCCTTATACCATGCTCAAACGAGTAGGATCGGTGGCCTACCAATTATCTCTACCCATTCAGTCAAAGCTCCATCTCGTTTTTCATGTCTCCTGCTTAAAGAAGGTGATTGGAAATAAGTGGCAAACTCAATCCAGTCTCCCTGAGTTGGATGAAGAAGGTTCCATCTAGTTGTAGCCACAAGTAGTCTTGGACTAGCGAGAGTTTTTTCTCCATCAATGCACCATCAAGGAAGTGTTAGTCCACTGGAAAGATACAACTCTAGAAGACACCACCTGTGAGTCGACCACCATTCTACAACAATTTCCTCATCTTAATCCTTGAGGACAAGGATGTTCTTCAAGGGGGAGGGCATGTTAGGGACCTAACCTATCTAACCCCTCATGTATATAGAATAATATAATTCCATGTAATAAATGCCAATATTAATAAGGCCTAGCTAACATAGAGACACAGTGAACAATAATAGAGATACAATAAAACTTGACTTCTATTAAATAAGAAATATGCTTAAAACTGTAAAATGCAGACTGAAAACAAGCTTGCTAGAATGGTGCCAACTTATCTTTGAGAATAGATGTGACGACTATGCTCATTCGTAAGAAAATAAATACAATGAGGCTCTGAAGGCCTTTTCAAAATAAACATGAATTTAAAAACCCTAGACATACAAAAAACCTAACCCTAGGAGATGAAACGCCAAAATTCATGTGGGCCCCCGTTGGGGTAAGTTAATACATCAACTTCTCGAGGTCGTAACTTTTGCATACGATCTTCGTTTAGGGTGCATGATAGATTGTTGAAAATGTATTGATGAGGAGCTTCATTTGGTGGGCTCAATCAAAGCCTTTGGTTATTAATGAGGTCTCTTATCATGAAAAAACATCGTTTAGGCCCTCGAAATGGCCCCGAAAGTTCAGAAACCGAAAAATTGCTAAAAATAGTAAGTTGCCAAAAACATGTTTTGAACTAGTTGGACAAGGTGGGTGGCCACTAAGATCCTCCTGGATCAATCCTTCTCCCTTAGAAATAAATGGTCTCCATTGTGTTGAGTCCCCCCATCAAATGAGAAAATTTCTATTGAATTTGGCCTTGGGTGAGCCACTTTCCTTGGTGTAGGAACTGCCCTGCTTTGACAACCTGATAAACATGGATCATCTGCTAGCGAGTGCCCTTGACTTGTGTGTCCATGATATGATCAGTGGATTCCTATTCCATGCAGTCAGGGTTGAGCTAAGTTGGTGTCAATTGTTATGCTATCTATGAGGTGCCAATAATAGTGGAAAATAAGACCGAAGGAGGTCCGCATTGAATACTGGGTGCAAGACAAGGAATGGGGGAAGGTTGAGCTCAAAAGTGTTGTCACCCACAACCTTGGTGATGGTGTAGGGTTCATAACAGAGTGGAAGAAGCTTTCGATGAGGCCATGTAAGGCATTATTTTTGCAAGTGCAACCAAACTTTGTCTCCCACCCAAAACTAGTGTGCCACTCGACGTTGATCATGGCGCTGCTTATACTTGGGATTGGACTTCTGTAAAATATCTTGAACCTGTTGGAAGACTTTTTGCATCTGCTCAATGAACCGGGTGGCTATGTCATCTCTAGTTGGATCATGCGACGAGTCTGCCTGGGTGGTCGCAAGCGGTAGTGAATCATCCATGGGACCCAATGGTTGAAATCCCAACCCCACTTGAAAGGGGTTGTGGTCGGTTGAGCTGTGTATGGCTCTGTTGTAGGTTTTTTGAACATAGGGAAGACTCTCATCCCAGGTGCGGGGGTTCTTGGAATTGTACATGTGCAGGATGTGCACGATCATCTGGTTGAAGACCTCGATTTGGCCATCCGTCTGGGGGTGGAAGGCAGTGGACTTGTGTTAGGGACCTAACCCCTCAAGTAGGTAGAATAATATATTTCCATGTAATAAAGGCCAATATTAATAAGGCCTAGCAATAATGAAGAATAAGTCAAATGTAAGAAGACCTAATAGAAGCTTTTGCTTCTAGAAGGATCTTCCTCTAGATTGTTCATTTGGATAGAAAGATTTAGTATAAATAGGAGTAGAGGGTATGAGAAGTTTTGTCTTGGGAATTATTGTAATGGATATTTTCTTTGCTAGAGGTTTCCCCCTCGAAGAGGCAACTGAACATTGTTTCCTATCAATATAGTTATAATTTTGGTGTTGGGGTTTCATCTATTGTGTTGTTTCATTGTTATTCTCTATAATATTTTTTGTTTTCAGATGTTCTAATAGATATGGTACCTTACAATGAGGACACCTTTAGAAACCCTCGTGTGGTTATTTCTAGTCCATAAAGATCCTCATGGGACAAACCTGGGAAACTAGCGGGGCCTTGTGGGACCCTCGTCTTCAACGAGCTAGGATGACTCCAAAATGCTTCACTGAAACCCACTTGGTACTTGCAAAATCTGGGATCGACCTCCTCTAGAAAGTTTTGCAATCTCTTACATGGGACGATAAATCTCCAATCGAATACAAACCCCAAATTGAAGCTTGAATGGAAATCCTGGATGGATTCCACTCTTGTCTAGTTAGGGTGGATATTGCACCACCGAAACTAAACTGTAATGGTGGAAGGGTTTTAGGGTGGATATTGCACCACCGAAACTAAACTGTAATGGTGGAAGGGTTTTGATAAACCCTAAAAACAATGGCTCCAAGAGCACCCCAAAATGAAAGATCAAATGATAATGCCAAGGTGAAGAGTTACTCCTCTATTTATTCTTCCTATTAACCTTCTACATCTTTCCCTTTTTTACCAAATCAAATATGACTTCTTTTGACTAAATCAAATATGCCCCTTATCCCCTTTTTACTTTCACTTTAATATCAAAAGTCAATTTTAATAAGTTAAGTAACTTATTAATATAAAGTAACTTTATTCCCTTAATGCCACTTTAAATACATAACAAATCCTAACTAAGAGACATTAAATAAACCATTCGACTCTTTTTTTCTTCACTAGCGAGCCACAGAAGTCATTTTCACCACCAAACAGGGGAATCCAAAAATTGGGACATGACAATGTCCTCATCCTTAGCCCAAGAAGAGACATAATGAGAACAATCCCCAATGAACACAGGGATTGAACTGGTGGGAGACTTTGTCACCTCAAGAGACATTAAATAAACCATTCGACTCTTTTTTTCTTCACTAGCGAGCCACAGAAGTCATTTTCACCACCAAACAGGGGAATCCAAAAATTGGGACATGACAATGTCCTCATCCTTAGCCCAAGAAGAGACATAATGAGAACAATCCCCAATGAACACAGGGATTGAACTGGTGGGAGACTTTGTCACCTCCTGGGGAGGTGAAGGTGTGCAAAAATGCGAGAAATTAGAGAAAACAAAGGACATAGTTTTGACTCAAGCTCAAGATACTTCCTCTTCTAAATCTACATCAAGGTTGTGATTTCTTGTTCCAAGTCTTTGAGCACTATCAGCAAGGTGGTAGTATCCACTTTGCACTAGTCCCAAACTTTATTCTCTACTGTCACGTTTTTATCCCAAGCCTCTTGCCATCGAATCCATTTAGGGGTCAAAGTCATCATAGATAATTGTGTCTCTACATCCTCGAGTTCACAATGCTTAAAAAATTTCTTTACCTCTACCAACCCAAACAAGAAGACACAACAATTACTTCTACAATGACAATGAGTTATTGTTGTCGTAGAGAGTAGGAGTTCCAAACCAATTTCCCCACAATAATACACTACATCCTACCAACTAAATTCTAAACGATGCCCTCACCAATTCACCCCAAATATTATTGACTATTGGTTGAGATTTAAAATTCACTCCAATCAATTTTCCTCTAGTTTGACACCCCAAACTTACTTCCTCAATAGCATAGAGTCTGGGTGAAATAATGTGGCTTATGGAAATGAACCCAACAAACATATCCAAAATAATAAAACAACATGCAAAGTATAACTTCTATGTAGTAGCCCCAAGGGTTAGCTCAATTGGTCTAGATCCAGACGTGAGTTTAGCATACTTGTTACTGGTCACGGGTTCAACTCTCTTGATTTCCCTGGGGCGAGGCCCCATAATCAGGGTTGACATTTTACCATGCTTACCATCCATGGATCATGGGAAAATATTCGGAAGGGGCGAGTACATTTCCTCAAAAATAAAAAACTTCTCTGTAGAACTGCTAATAATTACAAATGATGATAAAAGATGGTAATAGTGGATTGAGTTAAATAATAACCATAACCCTCTATTTCCACACCCTTACATGAAGAGGCACCTAGTATTGATTGGCCTATGATACTAATTACACAATAATGTCATGGTAGGGGCTTGAATCAAGAAGCTCCCCCATATTTACCTTCAAATCTACCTCACCAAATCCCACACCTATGCTAGCTCATTGCTCGGCTTTAGAGTTGTGTGCTCTTAATACTTGAACAAAAGAAAATTTATCAAAGTCATGGATTATTGCAAGAGTTGTTTGAATAAGGCATGAGATATGAGGATCTTGGGGAGTTGTTCAATTAAAGAGAGACCTTATTACCATCAATGAGTCACCGATCATTGATACACAACAAACACGATTTTCCTTGAGTGGGACTAGGCCCTAATAGGGTACAACTACCTCCGCCTTTGCCTCATTTTTGGTTGCATAGTCAAGCCTCGATACATAATATAATCCCCGACTTCCATCAAGAACATATATGATCATTACACTTGCCACACCTAATTTAAATTTTATGCTATGTAAAAACTCATCATTTGTTTTTATAATGTTTTTAAAAATTTAAACGAAAAAAACAAAATTTTGACTAATTTTTTATATTTAATGTTTAAATCATTTTAAAAATTTGTTAAACTAAAATATAATGGTAAAAATAAGAATTGTTTAATCATGTGTTACTTTTTTTTAGTTATCATAATTGTAAAAAGTTAAAGTTCTCATTGATCATGAATTTTGATCCATTTTTCAATGATTTGGATTGATTTAGAATTCAACAAAACTTTTTGATGCATTTTTCAATGATTTGGATTGATTTAGAATTCAACAAAACTTTTTAAAATATTAGAACTGAAATCATAATAAAACTTTGATTACACTCAAATTTTTTATAAATTCATATTTGTGGTAAATATTTTGGATATAAATTATGTTGGAGTTTAGAAACGTCTCAATTTTTTGAGTGGACACTCCACCTATCATTAAACAAGAACTTTCTAAATATGTAACAAGAATATGAAAATATGTTTTTTGTTCAGCAACAAGGAAATAAAAAATTGTGAATATGTAAAAAAAAAATGTAAATATGCCTATATGTGTTCGGATGTCATTGTAATTCAACTTGCCAATGTTTACTATGACTTACATGCATTTCAAATTGAAAGTCAAAAACAACATTCCATTATTTATTTATAGTGATGTTCTTAGCCTTGTGTACAATTATAAAACATAGTTCTTTTAATTCTCTAATCACATTGTATCTTCCATGTTTTATTGAATGTCATTCAGATGATTCTTAAGCTATGTCTATAGCATCGAGCAACCGGGGAAAATAAAAGCAATCTCAAAACAACATAGCTTATTTTTGTTTATGTTTAACTTTGATTCTTTTTTTTATCTATATAGTTTATGAAATATCTCTTGACCAATTTGATCTACAATTGAAAATAATAATAATAAGCAGCTACTAAATTTCTCTCGCGTATATGATGTACATCAAGAATATTTCATTCAACCATTTGATTCAACAATACAATCGAAAAAAGAGGACTGGTTTGCTTAAACATTACAACAATGCCAATGCAAATTTGAATGAAACCAAGTAACTGCACTATACATGGAGCACACATTATCGAACAATAGGATGTGAATTTGCTAAATTGTCTTTTCCACATATATCATCTACCTTTCGAATAGGGGCAATCATAAACAAAAAACATCAAGCAACTCACAGATAACTGACACATTTGCTTTGCATTGCTTCTAGACCCCTGTCATTTCCTCGTAAATCAAAGCAAACCAACGTGTCATAAATCAATGGGCTATTCTGCAAATTACGACGCTTGTCACAATCCCTCATGGGAAATTATTGGAAGTGAGGGGATGCGCAACTACGACAGTGTGGGAAAAGGAGACGTATAAGTTCTCCATGCAATATTTCAATATAGAACAAGTGCTAAATAAACCAAGTATCGGCTATGTGTGGAATACACATGTGCAAAAGTGTTGATGGCATCGCTCTGCCAATTACACAAGTGTCCAAGCAACTAAGTGCACCAATGGTAGACCATAAGTGGAATGAATTCTCAATGCAAGGGTTGAAAGTGTAGAACTCTCGCACAAGGATTGAAAATAGATAAATCATTTTCTCTACGGAGCATATGCCACTGAAGATCATCTGAATATTGCAACAGCAAAAGCTTTTGTACAACCTAAAAAAAACACTAGGTATTAGAACTGAGGGGATGTGGAAGTGCAACAATGCGGGAAGAGGAGTCATATTAGTTCTTCGCACTTTGATTATTTTTTTATCTATATAGTTTTTGAAACAATTCTTGACCAATTCAATCTACCCCTAAAAAAGAAAAAAATAAGCAGCTACTAATTGTATTTTGCATATATGATGCACATCAACAATACTTAATTCAATCATTTGATCCAACAATACAGTTATAAAAAGAGGACTAGTTTGCTTAAACATTACATAAATGCAAAGGTAAATTTAAATAAAATGAAGTAACTACACTATGTATGGAGCACACACTAACGGATTTGTGTAGAATACACCTATGCGCAAGTGCTAATGATATAGCTCTACCAATTGCACAAGTGTCCGGCCACCCAAGTGTGCCAATGCTAGACCATAAGTGGCATGAATTATCAATGCAAGGGTCGAAAGTGTAGAATCCTCATACAAGGACTGAAAATAGAGAAATCATTCACTCTACGGAGCATATTCCATTGAAGATCATAAGAATATCACAACAACAAAAGCTTCCACACAACCTAGAAAAAACATTGGGTATTGGAACTAAGGAGATGAGGAAGTGCGGCAGTGGCAGAAGAGGATTCGTATCAGTTCTTTGCACAATGTTTGAAAAGAGACCAAGCACCAGATGCCCAAGTCAAACACAACAAATGTTATAAATTCACCTCACAATTATTGAAAAATACACAAGGCCTGGATGCACTAGTGATATGGCTCTACACACAACGACATGCGGAATACATAACTGAACTGAGTGTCGGCATATGTTCATATAAAAATCCTCTAGACAACATGGGAAAAATCCATGGCCTTGAACTATTGTATATTCCATTGAAGATCTTTGGAATATCGCAATAGGAAAAGCTTCCGCACAACCTAGAAAAAAACACTAGGCATTGGAACTGAGGAAATGTGAAAGTGTGGCAGTGGAAAAAGAGGATTTGTATTATTTCTTTGCACAAGGTTTGAAAATAGAACAAGTGTTAAATATACCAAGCACCAGCTACCCGAGTTGACCAAGATAAATGGTATAAATTCACCTCACAGTTATTGAAAAATACACAAGGCCTAGCATAGCAGATGTGCGAAATACATAACTGCACCAAGTGTCGGCATATATTCATAGCAAAAGCCTCTAGATAACATGGGAAAAATCCATGGTCTAGAACTATTGCAAATGCGAACGTGCGAAAGAACTGCAATGCAGGGATGTCGAAGAATTGGTATCAATTCTCTGTACATGAATTGAAAATAAACCAAATGTTCACTATGCCATGAAAAAACATGTACAAAGCATGGAAGATATAGTTATGCGGGATGCAAAAAAATCATCAAAGCAAAAGTCTTCACACATAAGCAGCAGTGCATTTCACATTGCAATATTGACCATCTACTACAGAGAAATCATCTTTTTAGATTAGATGCATTTTTTCATATACTCCTCCACACTCTTTGTTCAATGCATCCCATGCCCCTCTTGCATTTCCTTTACTCTTCCATTGAATTTTGGAATGGATCAATACATCCTTTATTGGTTTGTCTATACAACAAATATATAGACGCATTGCAATCATATCAATATAAACTAGGATGTTATTTCTTGCAAGAATTGCATCAGATTCCTGACATTAAGACAGATCTTTCAAAAATAGGCCAAGTGTTTCCTATGCACGTGACATACATGTGCAAGGCGCCAATGCATGGAACAAATAACTTTGTTGACTGTGGAGATATGGTCGCACAACCTGAAAAAAAGCATGGCATTTACTTGGGAACAGCTCTAAATCGTTTCCATTTGCTTGCAAATCCGACAAAATCAGCGTCTAACAAATAATTAGATATCATCCAAATTACATCCCTAATAACAATTTGTTGTGTAGAGGTAAGGAACTTCATGACATTAACCAGCATGAATTCTTCACACAAGCATTGAAAATACACAGTGTTGGATGTACTAGTGATATTCCTCTGCCAAGTGTTAAGGCGCGCAAGACATAGTTGCATCGAGTGCAGCCATATGTTCATAGAAAAAGCCTACAGACAACCTAAAAAATACTCATCTTTTTGAACTATACCAGCTTATACTATATCAAACCCAAAAAAAAATAACAGAGGGAACACAGTGCAATGCACCAACTAAATAATCTCTGGCACCATGTGAAAATGCATCCAACCTAAAAAAAACATTTCTTTACAGCCAATGAAAAATAATGCACTACTCCCTAACTTTATACCCACGCTATCTCCATAGCATCTAGCAACTCAAAAATAAGAAGAACAATACAGGATGACAACAACACACCTTTCTATTTATGCTAAACCCTAATTCTTTTTGTCCTATGTAGTGTCTGAAATAGCCCTCGACCAACTTCCTTTAATTAGGAAAACACTAAATAAGAATCATTGTCTAATATTCTTTGGAATATAACATACAATGCAGAGGATTTCTTACACTATGACATAGATTTCTAGAACCCCAAAATTAGAACTCATGTAATTCGCAGCACTTGGAAATTCATGACAACTCTGTCTTTCTTAACCATAACAAATGACATGGTAGATAAACACATTAAGCAACCCAAAAACAAAGTGAACAATACAACCTAAAAAAAACACACCTTCTATCCATGTTCACATTTGGTTGTTTTCAGTGTACATAGTCTATGTAACAGCCCCTAGTTGCCTTGACTTGCTTCTGGAAAAACAAACAAAAACCACTCCACCATTCCATCGAGAAACGCAGCAGAAGTAGTTGCACTATGCATAAAGAAAACTATATCAAACAACAATCAAATAAACTAATTACGCTCATCTAAAATACATATATTAATATGGAATCCAACTTGTAAAAATAAAGATACTAGATGCATGGGACTTCTTACCCACTCTCATAGATTTGTAGAAGCCCAAAAACCAGATGTCTTGCAAGTTGCCAACCCCAACACCTGTAATTTTGGAAAGAACCTCACCTTCCTAGCTTATAGCACACTATATTGTAATCAAATGCAAAGAAATCAACAATTAATTAGAACAAAAGAATTCAATTATGTAATCAGTGAAAGTTATTGCAAAGAATCATGTGATCCAGTACAAAAAAATCCCTTCAAAATTTATGAATCGTACTAAATTTAATGAACAATCTAAAGACAATAATTTATATATATTTATTAAAATAATTCTATATCGTGTATAGTAAATATATATGCATATTGTTTGGACCATAGTTTTAAATGCCACCAATTTCCAACTGACACGGTAGAAAGCTTTGGAAAATGTGATGGTCTTGGAACTTTGAGACTCGTACATACACCCATTCCAACCATCCACTAAACGTGTATAATTAAATTGTCTATTCAATTCTTGTTGTCACTCCAGAAATAAGATTTTGTTTTGAAGGACCAGACAGAACACAAGAAAAAAAATTAAATCGCTCCCAACAAAGTTAAACTTTGGAAAACGACACCAAATTTTTGTTCAACACAAAAACAAAAACACAGTCAATGCAAAAATGATTGATATAGTCCCAAACCTTCGATAGGGACTAATAATAATTATAATAATAATAAAATTGTCAATGAAGTATAAAAAAGTAAACTAGGGAAGAAAGATAAAGAAAAATGAGAAAGAAATTTGGACCTTCCAATGTATGGTTGAAAGGCTTTCTCCAAGGTAAGGGTTCAAGGATGGATATTTTGATTCAACCACTAGGGAGAGGAAATTCTAACTTCTTCCCCACTACGAGCATTATCAAGAATCATACTTCATCATTATGTGCAGGACAAGGAGGTTGTTACTTATTTTTATGCGAAAGGCTTGTATGTAGGGACATATTTTGCCTAAAATTTGTCAACATGGCAAAACCTGTCAACCAATACCATTTCCTCTTTTGCTCTCCACCTGTCCCTTACCTTATTTTTTGTCTATTTGATTGACCTCCCAAATACCACTCCATTTGTCGGCATGTATATAGGAAGGGATTTTGCACAAAAATTGTCGTCCTAAACCACTAGGTTCATCTCAACCTGCCAATTGTTTCTATTGAGGATTTGTCCCCCGTCACCTCTATTAATATCCCATCGCCTTTATCGACTTTCACACAGGCCTCGATAATGTAAGAGGAGGCATGGGTTCGAATCAAACCACCAGTTTTTCCTCCTCGAAATTTGTCCCCCACCACCTTTAAACCCAACACTTCCCTTAATAATAAACCCCTGCCTCAAGTGGAGTGGGAACTGTTGGGTATAGTCAAAGATGGAATCAATTGGTGGAGTTGGCTCAGGGATAAATATTACCAATATTTGGTTCCATTGCTTCAAATACCTCTTGTAAAGAATGTAATTCATTTTGGATGTTTATCTCCACAATAAGAGCATTGCCTTTCTCTTGGGTGAGATAAACTAGAATGTTGGAATTGTCATTACAACATATATCTAGCATGATAATTTCTGCATTTTCTCTTTTCTTACTCATATGTTGATCTCCAATTTCATGGTCCTTTCGAGGAGAACACATATTATTTTATATGTCTACAACAATGTTCTCATCCATATTATGAGAATGATTAGGATCAATGCAACAAGGCACCTTCTACAAGTCATCAAATTGATGTTCCCACAACAATTTTCCATAGAAGTCTTCATTGGTGGGTACTTTCATGTCTTTGTCATATTTAACAATGTCCTTGGCTTCTTGAGATGATTCTTTCCCATTTCAATGCTCTTTGTTTTTTTTCTGATAAGTTGTTTTTTTCCCATGTGGGTTCCTTGACAAAGTACTTTGCAGATTCCTGATACATCCCATAAAACCCTCAATACTCTTTTGTGGCATCATTTGAATGAGCTTACAAACAAAAATTCCAATATAACAAAACCACATAAAACTAATAGAAACCTTCTCTAAAGGAAATGGGAGAAAAAGTTGCCTACAAAAAAACAGTGAAATCAAGCTAATGTATATTTATTTAGTAAATTCATCATTTTCATCGACTCATTTTTGAATAGGAAAAGAAGGGTACTAAAACTTTTCTCTTGTCAAGGCCTTCATGGTACCTTTGATTACCATATTATCAAAATGGTGATCTTTGAACTATTGTCTCTGGATTAGCTTAATTTCCTATAGTAGTTTCTCTACAATGATATTTTTATGTAATAAGAAAATACTCAACATAAAGAACCAAGATACCAACAAATATGTTGTGAATATTAAATGCATATTTTGAAACCTCAAAAGGAATTAAATAAGCCTAAACTCTAGTCTCCATAAATCATAGCATAACTTATTCTCATATTCTATATAGTGTTGGATTGGCATTACCAGATGCAAATAACATGGCCCAAATATCGTTAACTCTGGCCTTCAATATGCATTCTAAATTTCTAGGATTATTGTACAATACCAATACACAACGTGCAAAGCATGTTCCATGTTTTTCAACCTAGAGTCATGATTCCAAGAAGCATGATTTCTACATCTTACAAGCGACAATATCCCTATCAAAATCACCTATGTCATGTTTTGAGAAAAAAATCATTTCCAAGACTTGCAATATGGTTAAAAAGATCAAATCTCCTCAAATAAGGATAATAGGGTGAGGGAGGTGGGACATCCCAGTAGAGACATACGAGAGAAAGAGATAGATATATATGGTCTCTAAGTGGTGGTCTCTGCAGTCTTCCAAACAGAGATTGATAAGGTACCAATGGCCAAGAGAGCCATTCCTTCATTTTTTCCATCACATTTTCCACGCTAGATATTTTTGAAGGAGACGGGTGGAAGAAATAGAGAAAAGAAAGGTTTCTTTGATGTTGGGGGAGTGAATTTGATGCATGACTATGGGACCATATTAAATGTGTCGAAGTATCAAAATAGACTCTAATATGTCGATATTCAGTGGGCATGTAACTCCTAAAAACATGTGGCAACTATGGATATCGATAATGTCCACTTGTTAACTTGCATGATGTGTTATTTTATCATCTTAAATGTCAGAGCACTATAAATGTATGTTTTATGTAAGGCATTGTTTAGTAACATGAATAAGAGAATAGTAAATTCGACAATCTCTCTTTCAATGTTCGAGCTAAAAAATAAAATATTTCATATTATTCTCCCAAGCAATTCCTACTCTCGCCACTATACGAGGTGTCATGTCATAGGCAATAAACACATAATTGAAATATTACAAATAAAATTTTACAAAAGAGTGAGATTTTACATGGGAAGGGAACTTAGACAAATAACATAGGTGACATTGCTATGATTAACATGTTTTATGGAGTGCTCCAAAGAACAATATATGCAGAAGTACATATAAATTCTCCGTTGAACCAAATAGAAATAACATGTCATAACAATAAAGGAATATCAAGTACATGAGTCCTTCATTACGTGCCCTTGGAAATCATTTCCTGATACCTCCCATAAGACCATTGCTTCTCCATTCTCATATTTTTATAGAATATTTAAATGAATGTGTCTACTAATTCATCCACTTATTCAACACTCATTGTATGACTCACACTGTAACTTCTCGAACTACCTGAGGCTCCCCCTCCATCACAATTCCTCTCCATCATTAGATATAAATTATTGTGACATGTTGTGGCTTCATGTAGTGGAAATGGAAAATCATCCAAAGTCAGAACCATGGATGTCGAATGGTGCATGTGATTATTAATGCCATCATCATTGTAGCTACACTTCTTCCTTCTGAGTAGATGATCCAAAACATGAATATATTTGAGATTCCCCACATCCATATTGATCAGAATGGGAGAAGCTTTAAGCAGAGATCTGAATGGTTGTTAGGTTTCTTTGAGTACTTATGTGGCATGAGAGCCATCAATGCCATGGTTAACTATAATACTCTTCATCTTTGAGCTATGTGTCTTCATGATCATCGATGAAAAATAAAAATCAAAAACAATGTAGAAATGAGGAAATTGGTAGATGGAGACTACAAATGTATGAGGCGGGGTCGTGGGTTGATCCCTGGGAGGAAATAGGAAACAGTGACAAGGTATATAATAGGCTTCATGGAGGTAGTAATAGAGTGTCTTCAAAAGGCATGGGGCTTCGGGTTTGGGTTCTGTATAAGAAAAATATTTGATAAAATTGGAAAAGTTGGAGAGAAAATGTGCTAGACAGAGGGGGGAATTAGGGTTTAAATGCTTCATTGATTGGATTAAAATTTTATAATAATTGGAATGTTATGTTGTTTAATAAATTTTTGGGGTTTCTTTTCTCAATGGACTCGTTGCTTTAGGAATTTTGGATTATTCGAGGAACATAATTAAGTAGGAATGTAATTTAGTAGGATGCATGTAGTGGAAATCTTTTATCACCTCTGCCACTTTTCTCTTGGTCCTTGTGGCTAACTAAATTAACCATGCCTTAACAAGTTTCTTTCTCTGTCGAGAACATGCTTCAACAACTTTAGGTGAGACATAACTAAGGTTATATCTAAGTTCAATTAAAATAGAAATGGGTTTCTTGGAAATTATACCTTCTATCTCCATTATGGAGGCTTGGTGGTTTGCTTATTGATTTTCCACAGTTTCATATATCATGGGCATGATTCTAGCCACATCATTGGTAGTAGTAGCTTCTTTCACATGGTAAACCCATTTACTGTCTTGTTTTCTATGAGGAAAATCTCTCAACAAATGTGGTTCTCCACAACCCTAGCATTGCAAAGGTCCTTCCCTTCGTTCCTCTACTCTTTCTCTTACATGCTTTGCTAGCTTGTTTCCACTTTGAGATGGAAAGTTTTGTTGATGCACACTTCTACTCAATTGACCAAACTAAGCTCCTTTCTTGGAGTTCTTATATGTGAACGATTTGAATCCTTTCTTTTGGAATCCACTCTTATCCTTTTTCTTCCAATCCTTAGAAGGCTCTTACTTATGCTTAGACTGATCATAACAACACTTGGCCTTCTTGATAGTGTCTTCCAATGTCTTTCATTTATCAAATTCAATTCAATCTTGATAAGATTGTGGAAATCCACTAAGGAAACGATTTATGCTTGTGTTCTCGACTTTTAGATAAGGAACATACCTCAACAATTCTAAGAATCTCTTAGCATAAGCATCTATGGTCAGTTGTTTCAATTGATGCTCATGGAATTCCTTGATTTTGTCATCAAAGTACTTCTCTGATAGGTAAGCCTTCTTGAAATACTTCTCAAACTACTTCAAGGTGAGATTTCTCCCTATAAGTCCTTTGACTTCCTTGATTTCCTCCCACCATATGGAGGCTCCTCCATTCAAATTGAAGATGGAAATCCTTTCTTTGTATTTTCTGAGTAATTATGTACCCGAAAATACTTGTTCAAACCCAACATCCAAGCCTCGGCTTCTTCTCCCTTCTTAATTTCTCCATCAAAGGTAGGTGGCATAGCCTTTTTTAATCCTTCAGTCATAGATATCTATGAATGTCTCTTTTCCTTATTCCTGGGAACACTCAATCCAATGTCGTTGTTGGGAAATTCCTTGGAAGTAGGCTTCCTATTGGAGGACTCTGTGGAAATGCTTCCACCATATTTTCTTTTCCTTACCTCTCGATGCCTATTCTTGGAAGAACTTCTTCCCACATTTCTATGGATTAGTCCATGCTTTTGGGCACCTAAAGGGGTTTTCAACCTCTCTGATTGTTGCGATTTTGTATTACTAGTGGTTGGGCCTTACTGTAGTTACTTTTGAATATCTAACAAGCTATGCAGTATCACTACATTCATCTGTTCCTACTCAGCCTAGGTTCTCATGAGCCTCTCATTGTCTGCTTTCATACTTTTGACAGTGGCTACCAAATCTAGAGGGGTTTCTCTGGCCCTATGACCATCGAATTCCTCATCTCTGAATTGTGAGGTGTCTTCCATGCTACACTACCCCATTCACATCTAATTCATTTTTAGGATGTCATATGTGCTTAAACAGCATACTATTATTATCCATTACATCACCAGTCATTTAAAAAAAACATTCCAGTAAACTAAAGGTGTTTTTCAAATAGTCACGTGGTCTTGGTGACCCATTCAATCCTAGAGTTTGAACTCTACTCTGATACCACTTTGTAACACACCCAACCCCCTAACTCTCTTAGGTTGGTGGGATGTTCTATCTTCTTCTATTTTTCTCTTTGGGCCAATACTTGGATCTACCTTCTCTCATTGTTGATTTGTCAATTATTTAATTGAATACTTCTCTTAGCATAATATTTATAGTGTTAAATCTTACTTATTCAATCCTCAATTACCAACGAAATCCATCCTCGTGAGATCACTATGGCGATTTGTAACTTATATTCCCTCGATCAGATGGCTAGAGTTACTTCTCATCATTATATCAATGATCCAGAGTGACGTAGACTCCTTCCAGTAGGAATACCTGATTTCCAAGATTGGCATCCTCTCCAACAGCTCCATTTTGATGGATCGCCCTCATGGAACCAACATTCCTCAGACTCGAAGATCAATGACCACAATTCCTTCAATTCTTCAACTTATACGATGGTTAACAACCGCCTCTCCATTTACTCAATACATAATCAAGTGGGACCCACAATGATCCTATGGTCAAGGTTCACGTATTCCCTTTCACCGATCAATGGCTCACCTTCACTCTCAGGGTCCCTCTCCATCAGAATATTCTCATTATGGTGCCATGAACCACTCCAATCGGCTCACTCTGATGGAACTCACTATGACAGATCTAACAATCCACATTCACTTCATTGAACATCGGTCAAGGTGCGCTCAAGGTTTTCAACTAGACGATGATTACAATTATCGGTCAAGGTGCGCTCAAGGTTTTCAACTAGACGATGATTACAATTCCTAGGCCTTCATTTTCTGTCCGGACCATATTAGATCCAATGATTGAGATATTATGGGATACTTCTCGACATATCAATAGTCCTAGGACTTCCAAGTCGTTGGAATATTTTCTTATTCCTTCTTCCCAGACTTCTGCCGTCCCTCCCCCAATAGATTTGTGATTGGAATCAATGATCCAAAAATATCCATTGTCGCTCTTCGACAAATTAACGGTCCTTGTTGACTCGGAGATTTCTCATTGGATTTCCTCAGCAACTCCTCACTCGATCACTCTGATGGCAGCACCATCTTACCAATGGTCCAGATCTGCCCACTATGCCAGATCAACGGATGTGAATCACTCTGACTCAAATCATAGGTTTTCATCTGATTAATAGTCTGATTCAGGAATTAACCAAATTATGGATTCTCCTAGGTCGATTATAATATTATACTAGAGATTCTTGGCTCACACCCTCATTCAGAAACTGGCTAAGTCACTTTCACCTCGAACTTGGATGAAGATTTTCATATTCTACAAACTTTCTATTTAGAAAGACAAAAGGTTTCACAAGGCTTAAGGCTCACCTCCTATGCATAAACTCTCCTTGGGCTTCAGGGAATTCCTACCAACCAAGGGTGAAGTTTTTATTCATATATTGCAATATTTCCAATCAAATATTTGTAGTTTCACAAGGTTACACCCAATATTGTCATCACACACCAAGTGAAGGTTTATGTCCTGTAAGCTTTCCACTTCAAGGACTTGTAGAACTCATAGGGATACACCCTATCCCTGCACAGCTTGTGTAGTCATATGGTATTATCATGTTGACAGTGAAAGAAAACATACATATTCCATTTTACTCAAGAATTTAATCATTCCTTTCATATATTCACACTTAACATATAAACCATAAAATAACATATTTACATCATTGAGCATACATCAAACATGTCAAGTTAAGCACTTATATATTTGGTGAAATGTCAAACTAACCAACTGACTAAGAGAGGAACCCTTTCCTGCCAACCTTAGGCTACGCTGCAAAAATCCCTCCTACGGAATGCCACCCCCATGCCAAGACATGATATCACAAGGGGATTGTTTCAGCTAACTGCCAAATCAAATGGTCTAGGAAGGTTACTCTCCTTCACTCCACTAGAAATGGCAAAATTTTTCCTCTTCCCACTAAGCTCATGACCTCCATGGTTTTATCAAGCACCTTCGCCATTGGATTTCCTCTGCAAAAAGGATTCCCTTCTCTGCTATAAAATCCATCGATGACCTCCCCTTACCAGTGTCAGTTTCTTTCCAGTAAGCACCAAGTTGTGGCCCTCTATTGATCCAGTCTATATCTAGGTCTTCTCTATTCCAGTGTGACCATTAATATTTTGGTATAGATTTCTATTTTCTTCAAGAACAACTTCTCAATTTATATGTTACCCAAATCAAGTGAGTGAGTCTCCTCATTGCTTCATTTGATCGTGAGTCTATAACTCATTGTGTTCTTCGTGGTTCTGGTGAGAACCCATTTACATCTCCTCGGGCCTCTATAATTTTCTGAGCTCGTTCCTTCCTACTCTTTTTTTTGTTGCTTTCTCTCTGGGGATGATTCAAGGGGCTAAATTTCACTCATGGGATAATTTTCTATGTTTTTTCCCAAAAAAATATTCGATATTCTAAAAATGATTTTCTCAAATTCTATAGGATAAAATTGTTTTACCTAAAAATCGCCCAAGTTTTGTACAAACTATATAAAATCATTAGAAATTTGAATATTTTTACAAAATATCACTAAACATTTTATAGTTGGCATATGAAGGATTAGTAAGATTCGCCAAGGTTTCTACATTTTAAAATAAACTTCGATCCTTAAAATCATCCATGTAAATTCTCTCTTATCCTCTATGCATGTGTCTAGTGGTGCTTTCCACCTTTGGCATCTTCTTCCACCCAACCCTTGAGGTTCCCGTGGTTGCTGTCAGATGCAACCTCCAGTTAAGGATCCAAGTTTGAAGGGGAAATCCAAATGTCCTTCTAGAATGTTTTCAGTTGACCCTTTCTTCTTCAAGATATCAAATATATCAGCAATTATAACTACTTCAACCACCAATCCTACTACCCATGAATAGCCACATGGCTCCATGTGGTTTTAAGTATGTGGGTAGGTGGTGCATTCAATGTTTTCAAGTGTGAGATAGAATGATGAGAAACCTTCCTATTTTCTTCATTGAAACTTCTTTATTCCCCCTCACTAGTCCACCTCACCAATCCACTTCACTAATCTACCTCACCAATCCCATCATGATATCATGGCTAGTACTCAAGGCATTTCCCTCTCTGTCAGATTTATTGTAACACACCCAACCCCTAAATACTCTTTTAAGGGATGGGGCATCATAACTTCATTTTCCTTAACTATCTCAAATACCGATTCTGAGATATCCATCGAATTTTTCTCACCACGAGATTTCTAACGATTGCCACCATATTGAAATATGAGCTATGGGTTGCAAGTTAGAGATTCTTGAATTTCTTCATGCGTTCATTGGTTGAGGACCATATGGCGTCCACGTGGATCCATCTCATTTGTACCATCCTCAAACTACTACATCCACGGTGGAATTCCATCCACCGTCCCATCTAACAGCGGAAATTTGATCTTCACTTGACAGATAAGTTGCAGGGGACTTTGGTGTTCAATGCTTCGGCCCTGAACATCCCTTTTCTCTTATGCACGCATGTCCTCCAGAGTCTCAAATTCCTAGACTTCTGAAACGTTGCCACGTAGCTCCTTCCTTCACCTCCTTTGAAGCATATTTTCCAACACCTCAAGTCTCTCAGATTTTTGAACTCCTGAATTCCCAAAGGAGACTGGAATCTTTCCATGTGGCTCCGGCCATCGGGCCTTTCAACTTATCCTCGACACCATACTACAAACCTCTAGAGTCTCAAAGTCCCAGACTCACAAAGGGTCCATTCTCGCACGTGGTGTTGTACTAGATGCAAAGGCAAACACAGGTGGGTCCCACATACTCCTCCCATTAAATGGTTCAAACGGTGAGTGCCAGGTGTGATACACTACTAGGTAGAGATGACATGTGGCCCCTTCAATGGGTGACACATGTCACGTGTTAATGGGCCTATAGGATCTGCGAAATGCATGAATCTAGGTGACGCATGGAACTTTGATCATGGGTCTACGTCACCCCAAATGACGTCACGGTGCCACATCACTTCACAACTTTGGCATTTGGGGGATTCTACCCACTCCACACTAATTTCTTCTCGAAGTGGGACTTTTTCGAAGCATTGTACGTGAGTCCTTCCTTTTGGTTGATTGAACGGTTAAGAGGGATCATGAAGGGTCCTTATATCAACAATCTACATTGCTTCGTAACTCCGGCATTAAGTAGTTTGGCACGTAGTTAACAGCTTCCTCCCAGAGCTCTGAACTCCGAACCACGCCCGATCTATCACCACATGCACCTAGCGTTCATAGCTAGGATTTAATCTAGCTTGCAGAGCTTCGAGAAAAATTGTCTATTCTTGTGTTTACACTTTGATACCTCCGAATAACCGGACTTCTAGATAGTCGTTGATCTATGGGCACACGTCCCTCTACTCTCAACAGTCTAGATTAACTTCGTGACTCCAGCATTCAGGAGTTTTGGCATTAGAACACCCCTATTCTCCCAAAGTGGGACTTTGTCGAAGTACTTAGCGCTACCCCCTCACTAGGTTTGATCTAACGGCTGAGAGAGATCTCCAATGGATTCCAAGATCTATGGCCCTCATCAATTCTCGAAGTTCCAAAGCCAAAGTAGCTTCACTTCTTTCGGGCTTAGTGAGGGGTTTCCAACCCTGGGTCATATGGAACCTTATTGAATTCCAGGGGCTATACTCAACTTTTAGCCGAGATTTGATTAAGGTCGGGGCATGAGTGCTTGATCATACAGGTGAAGGGTCTGATAGAGGTGCCCTACTTCCTCCCAATTCAATCTTAGTCTTCTCGCAAAGGGAATTCAAGAGGTCGACAACACTAAAATTATCTGACTAAACCCATCCCGACTCTTGCACTACAAAGTCCATCTTGGGGAAGAGTCCCCTTAGGACATCTCCGGCTAGGGAAGAAACTGTAGCCTATACTTAGACTTACTTACAAACTCATGTCCCATAGTGCTCTAACTATTAAACTGGGGAAAACAGAAGATCATGTAAATATAGTAGTTTACAGAAGCAAATGAGCATTTCTAATAATTTTTGAAACACTGTAAAACTTTAACCATAAACACAGACATTCTCATCACATCCATTTTATAACACAGAGTACGAAGATACTTATCAGAAACTAGAAACTGTGAAGCGGCTTCTGAAAGGGGTGCATGTTTCCACCCAACCATAGGCACAACCACTCCTGATGGA
>CBVK0101641718.1:0-10138 GCA_900067695.1 Picea abies
AGATACCCTATATTCTACATGGGGTTCTTTTATAGAACCAACATCGATGACTTTCCCAAGAAATACTTAGTATCGATTACACTCATAGCTCACACTAATGACTAGAACAGACTTTGGCATGACTGACATGGAAAAACTTCAATTTCCAAAGCTTGAAATTGATGGTGAAAGACAACATGGTTATTGGATTACCTAAGGTTGTTCCCCTTAGTGGACTATGTGAAACATGTATTATTGGAAAGTATGATCATGGTGCATTTGAAATAGGGAAATCTTGGAGAGAAATACCTAGTTGGAACTTGTCCACAGTGGTCTGTGCTCCCTAAACAAAACATCACTTCATTAATGACTTTAATAAGTATTCTTGGATGTATTTATTAAAGAATAAGATTTATGCCTTTGAAAATTTCAAGGCATTTAGGGAATTACCTGAAAAGCATAGAGATCGACCTATGAAAATTTTAAGATCAAACAACAGAGGAGAATATTTAGGAAAGGATTTTGAAATGTACTTGTCATAGAATGTTATCAACTCTTGGAATATATCTATACCTTACACACCTTAGAAAATGGCATTGTTGAAAGAAAGAATTAGATTTTTTTATAAATGGAAAAATGTTTACCTCATATGAGACTTTGGTATAAATGGCATATTGTTTTCCTTAGGCCAGAGGTATATGAACAAAGTTTTAGGTGGAAACTTTGTATTCCTTAAACTAATTGTTAAATATGATTCTAATTAAAGTTGTATGGGATGTGACTCTAGTGGAAAAAGGAATGGAAAGATACCCTTAGTTAGATATATCAGAACCTTTAGATGCATACGATGGGCTTGAATTCCAAATGATAGAAGAAAAACATTGGATTGAAAGATTCATACTCGTATCATGATAGGATACTTTGAATAATAATATACCTACAAGTTGTTTGACACTATAAAACATAATATTATATACAAAATAGATGTTTTCTTTGATGAGAATACCTCAGGTATCACTTCATTGAATTCCTCTTCTATCTTATTGAGAAGTCATCCTTTGTAAATCCTAGTAAATTCTAGATCGATCGACTACTTCATAGGTCCACAATAAACTGGACAATTGACTTCTTTTCTTTAATCAACCTATAATCAACCTTCTATGGAATAATCAACTACAATATTTGGGATCTCTATTCAACCCTAAAATAATCATCTTGGAACAATAAATCCTTCAACACTTGGTATTTATCTTCCTAGGTGGGAAACTAATATAATTGAATTTGTTGGAGCTAATGGGCAAGATATCAATGACTAAAAAAAAACTAGAAGTCAAAAATAGCAAGGTAGTGTTTCTCTAATGGTACATGTGATGGAGGCATGTGATCTAGAGCCATATGTAGATGCACATGATTGACCTGAATAGGGGAATGTTATGGTTTCCGAGGATCATTCCTTAATGAAGAATGACACATGGAATTTATCTCATTGAGCACAAGTATATAATGCAGTAACATGTCGATGGGTCTATAAGACCAAATTCACATATGAAGGCATTGTTTAAATATGTAAGGTTAATTTGGTAGCCAAGGGTTTTTCTCATCAAGAATCCATCAACTATATTGAGACCTTCGCCATGGTTTCAAAGGTGAATTTTGTTCAAATGATTCTTTCACTTTTTGTTAACTTTGGATGGGAGGTACATTAGTTGGATGTCAAAAGTAATTTTCTACAGGGTGATCTCACTAAAGATATTTATACGGAGTAACCCCCTATTTTTTTGTTGAATGATGAAATCTTTGTACGATTTGATACATTCCCCCAAGGCATGGTATGAGAAGATTGGCCATTTTTTGTTCAATCTCAGTTTCAAACACTGTGAATCAGAGCACAATATCTATGTATTTCATGTAAATGGTGAGACATTAATTGTTACATTATATGTGGATGACCTAGTTATTACTGGAATCAATGCTAATTTAATTTTGGGTTTGAAGAAACAACTAGAAGATACATTTGAGATGATTTACCTTGGTATATTGCATTTATTTTTGGGAATCCAAGTCTTACAAATGTATGATAGTATCTTTATTTATCAAGCTAAATATGCATTAAATATTTTACATAAGTTCATAAAGGAAGACTATAGACCCTATGCTACACCTTATCAATATGGAGTGAAGCTAACCAATGAGTTTGATTCTTTTAATGTTGATGCTACACTTTATCAATAGCTTGTTGGTAGCCTTATTTATTTAACTCACATTTGACCCAATATTTCCTTTGTTGTTAATGTGGTTTCTTGGTTTATGCATGATCCATGAGGAAGTCACCTTAAAGCCACAAAGATAATTGTTCTTTATATTAAGAGCACTTACCAACTTGGTATAAAGTATTGCAATGAGAATTTAAACTACTCATTTTTTTAAATTGACTCTGATTTGGTTGGAGATGGTGATGATAAGAAGTCTACATCTGGCTATATGTTTTGAATTTTCTTCAAACTCATTGTATGGTATTGTAAAAAACAAAAGGTTGTTTCTTTATCGACCATAGAAGAAAAATATCATGATGTAATGCATGTTAGCATAGAGGTGGTATGTATTTTACATCTTATAGATGAACTTGGACTTTTAGTCGGGTCATTGACAATGGTGTATTGTGATAATAAAAGTGCAATACATGTAGCACAAAATCTTGTTGCGCACAAAAAAATGAACTTATGTTTAACTTCACGCTCATTATTTGAGATAGTTACTACAAGAATTTTTTTATGAATATTGTTTATTACAAGATAGATGATTAGTTTTCTCATATATTTTTTAATCTTCTCTCAGAATCTAATATTGTGAAACTTTGGGCTATGATTGCACTTTAAGAATATGTGGGGAATACAAAAGTAATTTCACCTCATAAATATGCAAAGTGTTGTGTTAATGGGAGAGTGTTGGAAGAAAAATATGTGTAGGTGCATTGCACTTTTGGATATTTTGGAGATAATCAATGAACAATCAATAGTCGACTAGGAGAGTAGATTGAATGGTCGACTAAACAATTGACTAGATGGTTGAATAGGAATTCGATTGGTTGGGTGATTAGAAAATAATAATCAACTAGTGCACATAACAAGGAATAAATTAATGAGTTTTTTATGCACCCTAACCAATCTACGTGGACCTCATCTTCCTCACTTCAAGGGATTTTTTGAATCTTGGAGCTATTTAAGATGGTCGCATGGGTCGATCTAAGAACAAGTAGTGATAATAAAAGTGAAATACAGGTAGCAAAAAATCTTGTTGCACACAAAAAAATGAACTTATGTTTAAATTAAGTCTCATTATTTGAGATAATTAGTACAAGAAAAAAAAAGAATATTGTTTATTACAAGATAGATGATTAGTTTGCTCATATATTTTTGAATCCTATCTCATATGATCATATTATGAAACTTTGGTCTCTTATTGGTATTCAAGAAGTTCCAATTATGGTGGGGCATACAAAATTAATTTCACTTCATAAATCTCCAAAGTGTCGTGTTGATGGGAGAGTGTCGGAAGAAAAATATATGCAAGAAGGGGTTGTCCCTCATTCTATGGGAAGAAGGGGATAAAGGCCCATAGGGTTTGATGTTGGGTAAAAGATAAAATCCTTGTATAAACCTTCCATATTATTCAACCAAGGATCAACCAATAAAGAAATGAAACACTTATCTTTGAATAAAGGGGAACCACATTATAATAAATAATTCTTAAAAGGTTAGTTGAAGGATAAGAGGTCTCATCATGAGCCAATATATCACGTCCATGGATATCTAGTGGTATGACATTACCATCATCTGGTCACCAAACTAGGTTAATGGCTCTTAGTTGCATGGATGAGAGAAAGGGGGTCTCATCATGAGCCAATCTTCTCATTTCCATTAGGTGTTTGTGGGTCTCATCACGAGTCAACCTTATCATCACTCTGTATGCTTCATCCTGTAGTACTTCTATTTGTTGTGCGTGAGCCCACTGCTCCACCTTGAGCTGATCCATTTCTAAATACAATTTTATGTTTTCATTCATTGTTATTACCACCTCTACTAGAAGTAATGTGCCCATTGTTTCTTGTAATTTCTGCACCTTTTCCTGTGCAGTCTGAATCTTCTGACTTATCTCTTTTTGCACCCTATATTCACTTAGTTGTGTCTAGACCCCCAAATTTTCTATATAAATTTGAGCGTATTATATCTCGATAGTATTTATAATGTCCATCATTGTTGTCATTATTTTCTTCCTCATGTCCCTCTCTTTAGGTGGAGTTCTTGGTGTCATGCATGCTTCTAGATCAACTATTTGTGCACGGAAGCCCGTAATTGCTTCACTTATTTTTGTGACTTGATCTTCCACCATGGCCTCCTTATCTTTTTGTGCCTCTAGTATTTCTTGATATACCTTCTTGAATACCTGCTACATTCTTTCTACCTTCTGTGTGGCCTCATCGTTCTCTTTGTTAACGTTGTTGTACTCCATATCCAATGCAACATTTTCTTATGTGTCCTTTACTAGCTCAAAGGATGTCTTCTTTGCACATGAATTCATTTCTTGTGTCGCGCTCATATGCAATTCCTACAATACTTCTATTGGAATTTGTGATAGAATTAAAACAATGTGACCTAGTGCCCTAGCATGTTCTTGCATTTTTTATAGGGAGTCTCATCATGAGCCAACCTATACTCCAAAATTAGGGTTTATAGGTATCTCACTTATAATTGGCATAATGCTTAATAGGAAGATATATTTTTGGTTATTCAAAATTTGTGATAAAGAGAAAATAGAGGAGTATTACTATTTTTATCCCACATGGCTAAGGGTGTTCCAATAATTACATCACAAATTAAACCTCTGGAAATCTCATCCATAATCCACGAATAAAATGAAGAGATACATATCAAGCTATCCAAATTGGAGGACCAACTTATTGAATTGAGTGCTAGGTCAATAACAAGTAATGATGTGGTAAACACACAAATAAAAATACAAGAGATGGAAAATAATATGAATGATAATAGGGAAAATATGGAAAATAGGATGGAACATATGGAAAAGAATATGGATGAAAGTAGGGATCAAATGGAAAATATGATGTATAAAAAGATGGAAGAATTGCAAAATTCCATGTCAAAGATATTGTTACATACCCTACATGAGATATTCCCTAAGGAGATATTAGGGAACAAGGAAATCATGTAAATGTAGAGGAAATAAATATTGAGCCCCAAAATCATGATTATTCATTACCTCCAGATCCACATGATCGAGGGTTCCACTTGGCACCAAGGAACTACTTAAGTCCCAATATCAATATGAGAAAGTTGGATGGTAAAGATCCTATAACATGGATATTATAGATGTATAAATTCTTTGATCTACACCAAGTGTCATCCTTACAAAATGTAATTCTTGCATCCTTGTATTTAGAAATGATCAATTTTGCTGGTATCAGTGGCTTTGTGAAAGAAAAAAGGATTTTATTATCTCTTGGTCAATTTTTATGGATAAATTCATAGCACATTATGAGGATATTAAGATAAATACACTCTTTATTCAATTGATAAATATTTGGAAAAGAGGTCCAATTAAAGAGCACATTCAACAATTCCAAAAACTAAGTCTTAGGGCAAGGAACATTCCAAAGTATTGTTTTAGCTCTATTTATGGGAACTTTAAAGGAGAACATTCAACATGAGGTGTGTGTCTCGTAGAACCTAAATCTCTAGAGCATGATTTCAGTATGGAAAGGAAATTTGAAACTAAAAATATGGCTACTAGAACATTCATCTCTAATAACTATAGAGAGAATCATGCTCCCTGTTCTAAACTCACTCAACCTACAAGGTTGAGACCCCAACAAATGGATGAAATAAGAAAAAAGGGACCATATTTCAATTGTGATAGAAAGTACAGTAAGGGGAATGAATGTGGTGAGAAGAAATTATTCTACATATATTTTGAAGAAGAAGAAGATCAAGAACTTGAACCATCGTAGGCTATATAAATAGAAGAGACTACTCCAACCATATCTTGTCACGCATTGGTTGGCATTAGTTCTCCACAAACCCTCAATATATACAGATATATAAAAAATAAAAAGGTAGCATTGTTGATTGACTCTGGTAGTGTCCATAACTTCATTAATTGCAAATTAGTGAAAATTCTCAATTGCTTTGTATTTCTAGCACTAGAGTTTCAAGTAATGATTGCAAATGGAGGTCCCATAAATTGTTTAATGAAATTCCATAGTATTAACCTCAATATGGAGGAATATTTGTTGAATAGTCCCATGATTGCAATACAAATTGGTGGTGTCGATGTGGTATCAGGGATCCAATGGTTACAATCATTGGGAACATTGGATCTTAATTTGATGGTAGTCCTGTGATGAATGAAATTAAATTGACATCGATGGAGACTAGTTCGTCCAACCACACAAATTCTCCATGGAGGACTGCCAGTAACTGCTTGACATAATTGTTCACATCTTTTCCCCTTTTGAAGTGAGGAATCTCCAACAAGTTAAGAATCCCTGTATTTACCAAGCCTTCCATCCACTTTGGTTGTAGTACTAGATATCCTCACGACCCTGTGCCTAGGCTCTCCATATACACCTGTTGTGCAAATTATGGGAATTTGTTGGTTTCATACACATTGTGGTCTGCATACCATAACCTTCTGACATAACCTAGTAAACTTGGTGTGTCCTGCACCCCATATGGAATGCACGGAAAAATGATTGAGGCATCGGGTTGCTTGTGCAGGGACCACGCGATGCACTGTTTCCCCTTTCATTGTGCTAGCACGCTAGATGTCCCAGTCTCTGGTTCTCTTTCTTCCCATCCCGACTATGGTTTACCCATGATATCTTTGAGCTTCACTTCCTCCTTCTGCGTGGACCCCACCATAGGTTGTGACCTTGGCCTGTCAAATTTTGTCTTCTCACTGTCAATGCCATTTGTTTTGTGGGTTGCTTTGTCCCTGGAAGGTTGTGGTGGGTTGCATGTTTCTAATGGGTCATGTCCCCACACACTGTCGTGTGAGTCAATGTCCATCATGACCATTTTTGGGGCCTTCCCCTCTTCCTCTACTAGTGTGGTGCTTATTAGTTCGATCTGTGGCTAAGGAATTGCGTTGACATTGACGATTCCCTCTGTCTGTGTAAACACCTGTTTTGCCTCTACGATTTCCTGTGGTGACCTATGGCTATTGGATGTTTTCCATGTTCTTTGTCTAGGTGTGTCGACCTTTGGAGGTGCCATTGTAGGTAATTCTTCCTTCTCTAGTTTAACTTTGGTTGTTACGATCTATGAACTCACCTATTCACCACATGTACTCATGCTCCTTAGCTTTGCAGGTATGTAAATTCACAATATGTATCGTTTGGCCCCCATTTAAGTTATATACAGGGAATCATAAATTCCATGAATATTCTTGGATGTTCTTCTTTGATGGTCATAAATGTGTTAAATATTGTCAAGTATGCTTCATCAAGTTTCATAAATGATCAATTCGTGCCTTTTTACCCCGACGATCAGTTTTTTTCTTTTTCGACAGTTGGCTTGTTTTCCGGTGTGCTGCAACTTTTCAGTGCACCGTACATTTTTGTTGTGACTTTTCCCATGGTGTGATGTTTTTTCTTCCTGTCAACCATATGTTGCGTGTGATCACTTTATCTTTTTGTCGCATTGATTCCATTGTCTGATGCGCACGATTTTTCCCAGTATTTGTATTTTCCTTATTTTTCTACTTTTGTCTTCCGTTTTCTTCTTTTCTACTTTTTATTTCTTTTTATCAGTTTTCTTTCCTAATATCTACTATAGTACACTACATATGTGGCTTTCTTATTGTGCTGTAATTACTCAGAGTTAGTAGGTCGACTATCCTTGTACAGTTTCAATCGGCTACCATTGAACATTCCTTTTAGTTATGTTCATCCCAAGTCCTTTAGTTGCACATATCCTCCATCTATGAAAATATTTACTTCATATGGCCCTAACCAATGCATTCTAAACTTGCCAGGGTGTTGCAAAAATTTGTTCTCATAGAGAAGAACTAGGTCTCCCTCATGAAAGATCTTATTTTTTATGTGTCTATCATGCCAGACCTTATCCATTATTTTTTGTACCTCTTGGTGAAATCCTGCTAGAATCCTATCTTCTTCCATTTCCATCAGTCAACTAAACCTCTCTTGTACTGTGCCTCTTTCTGCCATGTTGGTAATTGCTGCTACGCGCAGACTGGGTACCATAAATTCTAATGGAACCACTGTTTCTTGTCCATAAACCAATCTGAATGGTGTCTATCCTATCAACTTCTTGCACCTAGTCATGTATGTCCATAGTACTGCTGTTATTTTCAAATACCAATCATTTATGTTAACATTGCAAATTTTAGTCAAAGCATTTTCCAAAATATTATTGAAAGCTTCTACTGTCCCATTTGCCTGAGGATGATATGGTGTACTCTTCTGGTGATAGAATTCAAAATCCTAAGTCATAGACTTGATGGTTCTACTAATAAAATGAGTGCCTTGGTCACTCATAAAAATCTTGGGACATCCAAATCTATTCATCACCTGCTCAAATAAGAAGTGCGTTGTTGTCTCTGCGCTGCAATCTTTGACTGGTGCTAATTTTTCCCATCTGGTTAAGTATTCAGTCACAGTAATGATATATATAGATCATGACCTTATTGTTGGTGGGTTAATAGGTCCGAATAAATCTATCTCCCGTTTGTCAAATACCTACAGAGTTACTGGTGGTCTTAGGGGAATCTTATCCCTCCTGTTGGGTTTTCCAACCCTCCGACAAACATCACAATTCTGAAAATATTCCTTGGAATATTTATGAACTGTTGGCCACCATAATCCTGTGCACAATACCTTCTAAATGGTATCTTTGCCTGCATAGTGTCTGTTGGACACATACCCATTTTGGGGAAAAGGATCGTTTTGGGAGAGAAGCAGAAAAGAAAGAAAGGACAACTTGAAGGAAGAGAAACACGTGTGAGGGAAGCATGCGAGGAACGCATGCAAGGAAGACCTAAGGACGTTAGGGTTAGGGTTTTTTCAATGTATTGTAATGGATGATGAGCCGAGAATGTAAATAAGTAGTACTTAGGGACATAGAGGGATGACGGGGATGGATGGCAGAGAGGACGGTAGAAACAAGGATGTAAATTTTTGTAAGAAATATACTATTTTGTAAGCTGGTGAGCTATAGAAGGAGTGATAAAATTGATCCCAAGGGTTAGATCGTAGGTTGAGGAGCCTAGTGCGATCTAGTCACCCTCACAGGGATCAGGAAGCTTGTGGAGATTGTAAGATCCAAACTGTAAACACGCGCATCGTGAAATATTGCTTAGACATAATAAGAAGCTTGACAGCCAGATATTTGTGGATGTAGCCCAGGAGGGGGGTGGACCAAAGTAACACTTGTGCTGTGCAATTGAATGTATGCATCTGCATTGTTGTTAAGAATTAAATGCTAGATGGATGAATGAAAGAACTAGTTAGATATGATATTCTAAATGCATGAATAAGAAGGATTGTTTTAATCAAGAGGTTAGATTAGATAAATAAGGTTAGATTAGATAAATAAAGATAACAAGGTATAATAACCGATATCCACTCATTCCTAGGCTGCAAGAACCTGAGTATTTCAGCCACCCATAGAGCTATCTTGGGTGAGACTACGCAGTACACCATGTGTGCTGCGTTGCCTTCTGGTTTACCAGGGGGCTGATAGTTTTAGAGGGTTTTGTTGGAAGCTTGTTAAATCTAAACTGAGGTCAATCTATAATAGGGAGATAATTGATAAAGGATAATGAACTATAATAAAACCAGCAAATGGTTCTGTTTCCGGTTGGTTGGAACAAGACGAGATTGAGTGCATGAGATTTGCTGAAGACACGTCAAAAGAATGCCAGATCAGACGACAAGACATTAAGAGAATGAGAATCTAGAAGGGGATGTTGAGACTATGGAATCCAATGAAGGTAGAGATAGAGAGATGGTTGAAAACAAAGGAACTGGAGTTTGTGCAAAAATATAATAGAAACCTGAAGTTAACACCACACAAATATATGGACAAGTATGTATTCAATGACTTGCATGAAGTATTTTTCT
>CBVK0101641749.1:0-20504 GCA_900067695.1 Picea abies
CTAAAGGGGGGGGGGGGGATTCTGAGTATGAGGAGTCTTCTAGGCTGGTAATTTCTTATGAAGGTAGCTCGAATCAGCATTCAAATGACATAGATACATGTGAATATGATGAGAATCCCAAGAAGAGACCCAAGTGGTGGCACAACACCATTGGAGATGTTCAGATAAGTGAAATGATCAGGGGTCTATCATTGAGAGGAAACCAAACATGGTCAAATTTTCTCTGATGGCCAATGTTCAAGAAATCTATGAACCATGGTTGTTTGAGGAGGAGAAAGGGAGACTTGAATTGGAAAAGGACATGGAAATCGAACATGACAGTTTGATGAAAAATCAAACTTGGGACATCACAACTCTTCCACTAGGGAATAAATCCATTGGTTGAAAATGGGTGTACAAGGTCAAGTACAAATCATATGGTACATTTGACAAGTATAAATCATGGTTTATTGAAAAAGGATTCTCTCAGTGAGAAGGAATCGATACTATGAAGAGATCACACTTTCTCCTACAGCAAAGATGAGCACCATCTGAATTTTTCTAGCCATGGTAGCATAGTTTGGTTGGAAGGTCCATTAAATGGATGTGAAGAGTGCCTTCCTCAATGGACATTTGTAGGAATAGGTCTAAATGTATCAACCATGGGGTTTTCAAGTTTTAGTGAAGGATCATTTGGTCTACAAACTAAAGAAGGATTTATATGGTCTGAAGCAAGCACCCAGGGCATGGTCAAAATTGATAGATACTTGGATGAATAGGGATTCCAGTGGAGTCCTTCATATTCCAACATGTATGTCAAAAGAGTTGGTAATGATATCATCCTTCTGGTCATATATGTAGATGATATCATTATTACAGATAGTGAGGAAAGTGTTATAACACATATCAAATACAATATGAGCAACACTTTTGACATGACTGGTTTAGGCCTCCTACACTACTCTCTAGGTGTAGAAGTCTGGAAAATAGGTAGCAACATGTTTTCTCACAACAAAATATTCCAAGAGTTTTATTCATATGTTCAAAATGAAAGATTTCAAAATATCGTCTACACCTATGGAGAAAGGGATGAAAATTCCATCCAAGATTGACTCTGAGGCAGTTAATGAGCGATTATACAAGCAACTAGTGGGTAGCTTGATACATCTTATAGCCACTTGACCTGATTTGAGTTTCGTTGTGATCTTTATTTCTAGATTCTTTTCAGCACCCAAGGTAGAGCATTGGACTTCAGTGAAGTGATTATTGAGATATGTGAAAGGGACACTTGACTTTGGGATTCTATACAACGGAAGCAAAGACCCTCAGTTGTGTGGGTATATAAATGCATATTGGGAAGGTTCTTTCGGTGATAGAAAATTCACTTCTCAATATGTTTTTATCCTTGGAATGGGTGTATTCACATGGATCATCAAGAAGCAACATGTAGTCTTTTGATCGACAGAAGAAGAATATTGAGGAGTAGTGAAAGGATCTTGTGAGGCAGTTTGGCTCAGGAGGATGCTTTCATATATGTAGATGCAGCAAACAAAGCCAACACCTATGCTATGTGACAATAAAGGGGTGATCAAAATTTTCAATAATCCAATCATCCACAAGCATAGCAAACATGTTGAGGTACATTACCACTTCATCAGACAACTTGTATAGGATGGATCTATCGAGTTGTAGAACTATCCCATAGAGGACCAAATTGCAAGCATTCTCACCAAGTCTTTGGGTCCAGAAAAATATGTAAAATTTTAGGATAAGCTTGGTGTAGTTAGTAGAGTGAATATTAAGGGAGGGAGTTAAAGTAAATATTAGCTTATAATGGTCAATTAGATATTATACTTATGCATGAATAAAATCAACTTGACTTTAGATTATTTTATGATTTTATGTCTTATTTCACTTTAGTGTGTTTCTCGGTCTATCCCACATTCATAAAGTGGATTGAATTGACTTTATTTTGATCATATGTAATAAATATTTCACTTTCTCATTAATATACAATACACAAAGCTCTTTCGAGTTATCTTGGTTTCTTTATGTGCTTGATTTATGTAATACTATAACCCATATGTCATTTTCCTACAAGAATTATTGATGAATAGGGAGAGAGTAGTTCATGAACTTTCAAAAATATTAGGGAGTTGGGAATTTAGTTATGTTGATGCAAAAGGGAGATCGGGGGTGAAATATTACAGGGCAGTAAAAAGGATCATTTTCTTATACTAATTTGTGGATTTTTTCGTCAAGTCTTGGGACATCACTATTTTCTTTAGACCTTGGAAAAGAAATCACTTTTCTAAATATTATTGACCCTATTTGGATAGCGTGGAATATTGGGATAATATTTTCATTATGGTATGGATCCAAAAATGGTCTTGTTTTAGTAAGAGGGGATTTAAACTCCACACTGTGAGCATCATAGGTGTGGGGACTAGCTGATCAAGTTGACTTCTTGTCTAGATAATTTATCAATAAAATGGTGCAAGTGGGTTTATTGTATATTGAACATGAAAAATCATCACCAACTTGGAGAAAGAAAATAACAAGAGAGACTCACATTGCTAAAATATTAGACAATTTTTCTATTTCATAAGAATTCCTTGAGGAATCCATAAGAATTCATCAATGGGTTTCCACTGGAGGGACTTGGACCATTCACCTATGTTGTTGGAAGTATCTCCAACTCAAGGGAATCTAGTCGGTCCTTTGAAGATGAATCCACAATGGTTAAAAGAGGAAGATTTCATCAATAATATAAGAGGTATAGGTACCTTTTCATGGTTCTTTGAGAGAATTACCTCCTCTTTAATTTCATTAGAATCTTAGAAGGGAAAAAAAGGTTGCAGTGATATAGTCAAAAGAAAAAAGGTAGAGGGAGGATAAAACTCTCAAGGAGGTGGAGGAAGAATTAATATCTCTTTATAACAACGAGAAAGCATAAATAAAATAACTCAAAGACAAAAGGAGACCAATTATATTAGATAAAGAGAAATATTGGAGACTTGAAAGTAGGGCCTTGTGACTCCAAGATGACGATGAGAATATAAATACTTTTCATAGATATACCAATTCTAGGAAGAACATAAACTATGTATGGGAGATTGAAAAGGAATATGGTACATGGGAAATAAATTTTAATGTTATGGATGCATAAGGTGTAAATTAATTCAAATCCTTATTTAAGGTTGAGAGTCAAACTACAATTCAAGAAGTAATAAGATTGTCAAATACCTTCCCAAGTTTCGTAAATCCAAAAGACAAGCATGCATTCATGGAGGAAGTGGGTAAAGAAAAATTACCTCTGATACTACAAATAATTCAAAAGGATAAAATCCCAAGACTAGATAGGCTATCAGTGGAATTCTTCCTAGGGTATTATGAATTTATGGAAGATGAATTAAGAAGGATGGTTGAGAAATCAAAAACCATAGGAAAAACACTAGATACTTTCAACACAACCATCATAGTGTTGAATCCTAAGGATAATAATCTTATTTCCTTTGAAATATTTTGTTGAATCTCTTTATGCAATTTCATATATATATAATCATATCAAATATTATTGTTAGAAGACTAATAGGGATCCTATCAAGGCATATCTCTACTGAACATATTGATATTTCAGGAGAAAATTCTACTTCATGTCATTCCATGTGTTCATATATTTTCCACCAAGTCCCATAAACCAACGTAGGGATACATTCTTGAATCTAGCAAAGAATAACTTCATTTTTTTAGCATCGAAATGTAGTCATAAATTTGGCACAATACATCAAATTCGAAGATAAGTGTATCAAGATCTTCTCTTGATAGCCCATGAAAATTAGGAAGGATTGAAAGAGGGATATTCTTCAATGGTTCTTCCTCTTCAATATCCCTTATTAGAAATTCAAAGGTCATATTAGAGGTTTCCTCTTCTCCTACCATATTGGTATTTAGAGGTTCTTCATGATACCTCCTGTTAACTTTTTTTTTTGTAAATAAAAAGGGGGTATTTCCTATTATTGTGTTGTTATGATACAAAAAAAACCACATGTCATCAGTTTGCCACATGTTCCACCAAATTAGCAGAAACCAGAACAGGTGGAAGACTGTTATACTTTTATTCAAAAAATGTATCTGTCATTTGCCCTACCAATTGGAAACCAAAGAAGGTGGCAGATGTTTGTCCTTACAGTTCTGTTCTAGGAGTCTAAAGAAAACAAGAAACTAGAAAAAGAAAACAAGATAGTGATTATGTAGCTTCCCAGTACAGAGAGTTGAGAAAGAATTGAGAAAAATACCAGTTACAAAGAACTAGAAACTAATCATTGGCACCTAGGGGTATGTCGTCTGGAGCTCCGGTGAGAGGATTGTCACTAGGCTGGAGTACAAAGGGCTTCACACAGGTTGGGCAGCGTTGTTTTTCCAGTGCATTCGAGAATGCTTCAAATATCATGTTGATCCGCTAACTCATGAGGGTGTCCCGATGGAGCTGGTCCGCCATTTGTCTCATAAGATCAAAGATGATCTCTACTAACTTCGGGCTGAAGAGAGGTGGTGGACCTGGGTTGAATTCACAAATTGCAGTTAGCAGTGTAGGCGCCAAGACTGGGTGGTTCTCCTACACGGTTACAATGTTTCCTTCCTTGATCGCCTCTATCTCTTCTTCAACTTTGTTGATTTTGTCCTAGATTGAAACGCTTGGAGCCTTGTGGAGGAATTCCTCCTCGACTATGCAGGTGGTGCCTTCCATGGAAGCCTGGGCGCTTGTGCTAGTTTTATTGATGTTGGGGAAATGTAAGTCATCTGGTACCATGAAGAGGAGGGATTCTTATGGAACATGGATAGGTTCCTCTGAAATTACCTCCTCGACGTAGGCCATCGGTGGAGTCCTTGGCTTCTCCAAGTGTTGAGTCCTAGAAATGGACAGGGCTATTTCCATCTACTACAATTATCTCTGTCAGGCGGCGTAGCTGTACCAGGCTGGTCTGCACCTCAGATTTCCCCTCTCCCTCAGTATGGCTAAGCCAAGAGGGATAAGAATTCGTTGAATTACTACCAGGATAACCCACTGTGTAGTAGTCTCGTTCTTAGAGCAGGCAGGGTGGTAGAGCTCGAAGGAGAAATAATTCCATCCCAAGCCAAGTAGGAGAGATAACCCCTAGGAGGACATGACCATTGTACACACCTGTCTCCTTCAATTAATCCTTAGATTCGCCATTAACCAAACTCAAGGGAGTTGTCCTCCCATTCTCTGCAGATAATAATGGTCGCCCTTCATTCAAGATTGAGGTGAAGGGTGACGGTCGACCATATTTATGGTTGGATTCCTGGGCGGGATGCATGGCCTCCCATTGCTACGTAGCACCCCATCCGGGACGATACGTCATGTTAACTTATTCTAGGGATTAAATCAATTTTTCTTGAGGACTAGCTCCGAAATCAAGTTTTCAGTTGATCAATTCGTCTGAATCCCCTTGTCCCTCAACAAGAGGTGTATTTTCTTCTTTTTTTTCATCGTAGAAGAAGGAGGAGTCATTATAGTTATTTCCCTCTCGATGTATTTTTGTTTCCCTTGTCCTCATCCACCTACAGGTTTGTTAGTATTATGGTCGATTCTTACTACATCAAATGGTTTGGATTTCCTTTTAATCATGCATCTATATGTTTTGAAACTGGGAAATAGAAACCCACCATAGAATTTCTACGATGAATGTGTATGTTCTTACCCCTTGTCAGGGATGATTTTAGGGATGGAAATTTATTTTAAAATGCAGAAACCTTGGCGAAACTTACTAATCATTCATATGCCAACTATAAATTAATCATTGGCACCTGGGGGTATGTCGTCTGGAGCTCCGGTGAGAGGGTTGTCACTAGGTTGGAGTACAAAGGGCTTCACACAGGTCGGGCAGTGTTGTTTTTCCGGTGCATTCGAGAATGCTTCAAATATCATGTTGATCCACTAACTCATGAGGGTGTCCCGATGGAGCTGGTCCGCCATTTGGCACATGAGATCAAAGATGATCTCTAGATGCTTCGGGATGAAGAGAGGTGACGGAGCTGGGTTGAACTCACGAATTGTAGTTAGCAGTGTAGGCACCAATACTGGGTGGTTCTCCTACACGGTTACAATGTTTCCTTCCTTGATTGCCTCTGTCTCTTCTTCAACTTTGTTGATTTTGTCCTGGATTGAAATGCTTGGAGCCTTGTGGAGGAATTCCTCCTCGACTATGCAGGTGGCACCTTCCATGGAAGCTTGGACGATTGTTCTAGTTTTATTGATGTTGGGGAACTGTAAGTCATTTGGTACCGTGAAGAGGAGGGATTCTTGTGGAACTTAGATAGGTTCCTCTGAAATTACCTCCTCGACGTAGGCCATCAATGGATTCCTTGGCTTCTCCAAGTGTTGAGTCCTAGAAATGGACAAGGCTATTTCCATCTACTGCAATCGTCTTTGTCGGGCGGTGTAGTTGTACCAGGCTAGTCCGCACCTTAGATTTCCCCTCTCCCTCGGCATGGCTAAGCCAGGAGGGCTAAGAATTCGTTGAATTACTACCAGGAGAACCCACTGTGTAGTAGTCTTGTTCTTAGAGTAGGCAGGGTGGCAGAGCTCGAAGGAGAAATAATTCCATCCCAAGCCAAGTAGGAGAGATAACCCCTGGGAGGAAATGACCATTGTACACACCTATATCCTTCAATTAATCCTTAGATTCTCCATTAACCAAAATCGAGGGAGTTGTCCTCCCATTCTCTGCAGATAAAAATGGTCACCCTTCATTCAAGATTGAGGTGAAGGGTGACAGTCGACCATATTTATGGTTGGATTCCTGGGTGGGATGCGTGGCCTCCCATCGCTACATGGCACCCCATCCGGGACGATACGTCATGTTAACTTATTCTAGGGATTAAATCAAGTTTTCTTAAGGACTAACTCCGAAATCAAGTTTTCAGTTGATCAATTCCTCTAAATCCCCTTGTCCCTCAACAAGAGGTGTATCTTCTTCTTCTTTTTCATCATAGAAGAAGGAGGAGTCATTATAGTTATTTCCCTCTCGATGTATTTTTGTTTCCCTTGTCCTCATCCATCTACAGGTTTGTTAGTATTATGGTTGATTCTTACTGCATCAGATGGTTTGGAGTTCCTTTTAATCATGCATCTATATGTTTTGAAACTGGGAAATAGAAACCCACCATAGAATTTCTACGGTGAATGTGTATGTTCTTACCCCTTGTCTTATCGCTTCTATTTCTCTATGTTCAAAATTCTTGTACTTATGCTCTAACCTTAAAATGAAAACACTCTAGAAGGAATATTCGGAAGTTTGGGTTGTCAACTACCCTCCAAAAATCCAAATATTATGTGTCAACTAAAATTAGTGCAAGCGGTACTAATGTTCTATTGATCACTTCCTTAACAAGAAAGCCAAAATGTTTTCCTAATTGATTACTCTTTAAATAGAAATCAACCAACAACACATTAATTTTTTAACCTGGAGTCATAATGAATTTTCCAAGTGATTGTGCAATATCTATGCAGACTTCACTTTCTTATCTAACATTGATTTGTTTAATATGTGTTGCAGAATAAGAAACAAAGGACTCAACTCTAATGCAATGTTAGTTTATCAACTAACTTCTCATTGAAGGATTGATTAAAGGGGTAAGATTGTGGTTGAATCTAGCACACAAGCAATGAATTCATGACAATGACTAAACAACATTTCCCAAATTAAATCATTGTTCAGTTGATAAATAACCAAATCGAGTAGTAAAATAAAAATTAATTATAGTTGTTAATGATCAATTCCTTTTCACCATGTAATAATTTATTGAATATAAATTAGATATAATGATTGTTAGAATGATGCTGAGAATTATTTATGAAAATAAATCTATTACACAATATATGTGCAGGCCACTAATTATCATCAAGCACTGGTTGTTTCTTAATATAAAGAACAGTAAAGTGGAAAGCTAAGTTGAATTCATGAATCAACAAAGAAAGGGGATACTCTAACTGATGAATTATTTTAATTTCTATCCATTAAATTTATAAATTCAAAGCAAATTTAAATAATGAAAACAAACTTTAACCACACCGATTAATCAAGAAAGTCTCTCAACATATTTTATTTTGTATTATGTAACTATTTATGAGCATGAATCAAAATGAAACGATTGATAGATCAATACTTAATAATCAAAATAGAAACAATAATTTATCTAACACTACTATAAACATCTATAAACTAGAAAAAATATACATGTTCGTGGGATTGGTCCCTCCTCGTAGGAATGGAGTATCGGGGAAAAACTTAGTAAGTAGGTAATTGACTCAATAATGTGCACATAAGGTTGTTGGGAAGTCTGATCTAGTTTTGATATTAATCAAAAATTGAATACAACATAATAGGCTCATAAATAAAATGAGAACTTTGTCCCCTCGCTTTACAGAAGGGAACCCATTTTATACATAAATGACAGACACCAAAAATAAAGTGTAATTGGATATGAATCCAATAGTCAAGTCATCCCAAAAATACATAATGGTATTGTCTTTACCACATAATACATGGTGCATGATTACATAGTTGAACCCTTACGAGTACATTCCAATCTTGAAGAAACTAAACCAAGTAAGCAATCCTAGAATCTCAACAAACTAAATGGAAGATGGTGCCAATGGTTGGAGGTCACCTATAGTTGCTTTTCCATCTGCAACTTCCACGATAGATGTTCATCATGTAGCTTCTATAGAAAAACCCTATAATAGAAATCGACAACCACTCACAATAATAGTCAAAGTATATATAACTCTTCTACTTACACATTCAAATGTTCAATAAGGTACAAAAAGTGCAACCAAATATACCTAGTGTCAAAACTCATCATATTCCATTAAAAGGTATTATCCTGAGGTTAAAAGATAAGTAGAATGAGGAAAAGAGTGGAGAAAAGGAGTGATCCTTATATCCTAATTTTGGTATATATTCCCCTGATAGTTTTAGTTACCAAACCATATGGTCTTCCTCCTCTCTCATTCTAGTGTTTCTATCTTTTAGAGAATATGTGTGTCTCTTCCATTCTCTTGTATTTTCTTCCCTGATACCTAAGTCCCTCCAGGAAAACCAAGATTGGTGCCATATATTTGTCCTGGCTCAATTCACAACCTATCGTAACATATAATATCCTTTTTGTTGTAGCTTATGTATCAATTCGTGTGATATGTTATGTCTACCTTTGCTACCAACCCAAGGATCCAAACCAATTTGCACTCTTTCACCTTTTCCCAGATGCCATGTCAACCAATTTCCAACCAATTAAAAATATGAAAGTACTGCTTTAGACACATTTGAAGCATTATGTAATCACTTCACCATATTTCCAATCCATTCCTTTACACTTTCTAGAGCAGTATATTTTTCTTTTACAATCTTTACCCATAGCCCAAATCCTTATGTCAATGTCCAAATGTTTTTTTGGCTAGGTATTTTGAGAAGAAAAAAGGGTTCTTCAAGCCCTAGTCACCCTTTGCCTTTGGGAGTGCTATATTCTTCCACTATGCAAGGACAAAACCTTTTTTATCTTGTTTCCAAGACCAAAGGAACCTATAGCATAACCTTGTAATAATTTCCAGGATTCCTTTTTTTAGTCATGTAAGGGACATCTAGTATGTTGGAGATTCTTCCAATAACACTTTTCTCTGAACCAGCCTCCCTCTATGGGATATCCATGTATTGAACCATGAATTAATCGTTATTTCCCCTTTGGACCTCAACCGTTGTCAATATTATAGTTTTTACATATTTGGATTTAGGTAAAAAACTAAGTATTTTCTTCCTTTCTCTAAGTCTACATGTTGGTAAGGGAAGATTTTTGAAACAAAGATCTTATTCTACTTAGAAAATATCTAGATGAAAATCGTTGATATTTGAATTTTTATTGGCATACCTATCTCTTTACAAAATAGGGTCATGGTTTCTTTGAATTTTTCAATCACCCTTTAAGATCCTTCACATAATATCAAGATATAATCCAAAAATAGTGAATGAGTGATATTGCATGAAGTGTCTATTTAAACCCCTTTGAAACTACCATTGTCTACAGCTTCCTTTAGGAGCCTACTCAGTCCTCCAGTGAATAGAAGAAAAAGGAAGAGGAATAAGGGGTACCCCTATCTAAGGCCTCTTCCAGGTATGAAGAAAGGGGATGCTACCCCATTTCTTAAAATAGAAAAAGATGCAGAAGTGATGAAATTCATTACCCATATTACAAATTGATGGTAGAAACCCAAATGAATGAGAATAAGTCTAATATATAAACTTATCATAAGATTTGGTGAGGTCAACTTTGATCACCATCAACCTTTGATTCCTAATTTTAATTGAATGTATACCTTCTTGAGCAATCCCTACAACCTCGTGAATTTTACTTCACTCTAGAAATCCGAATTATTCTTCTGATATTTTCCTTGGTGAGATTCTATTTAGTCTTCTTGCAATTTCCTTAGAGATGATTTTATATATACAATTTCATAGCAATATTGGCCTAAATTTCCCAAATGATGTTTTCTTGTCATCCTTTAGGAATAAAAGAAAGAAATTTTATGTTGATGGTTCCTAACATATTCCCATTTGTTCTAGTAGTGTATACCACCCTTCTTAAATCACCTCCTATAAAATCGAAGTAACCTAAAGAGAATTCCAAAAGGAGGCCATTTGTCCCTGGAAATTTTTCCTTCTGGAAATTAGAGATTAGTAAGAAATTCTTATTTCCCCACTTCCTCCATCAAATCCTGATTGTCTTCAATATTGATGAATCTTGGAAAAGAGTTAGACAATTTTATTACCTTTGTTATAGTGGCATGAGAGTCTTCTTTCAAGAGGGTTGAGAAGTAATTTAAACCCTTTGCAACTATATCCTTGAATTTTTGTTCCCATGAACCATCTTCATTTTCAATTCTCCAAACTAATCAATGTTCCTTCTATGATTGGAAAATATGTGAAAGAAATTTGTATTTTTATCTCTTGCATGAATCCATAAATCTCTTCTTTTAAGCTATCATTATTTCTCTTTATCCAAGGGGATTTTCCTTTTTCTGTCCTCTAACAATTTTACCTCTGGTTTATGTTCCTTTATTAAAAAACCAAAACCTTCATTACTATAGATATCTTCCAAAGCTTCCTCTACTTCCTTGAGGGTTTTTTCATCATTTTCTTCTTTTCTTTGGACCATCGTACAGCTACCTTCTTGGATTTCCTTAGGTTTTGGTGGAGTTGTATATAAGAGGACTCTCTTAAGTTCCCATTATAAGGTTCCCATATTTCTTTAACCTTGGTTATAAGACTCTCATATTTTATCCATTCAAGATTCATCTTGAAAAGACTAGGAGGATTTTCTTGGGTAGGGGCTATCTCTGGGATGACTGGGTTGTGATCAAAATCTCCCCCCCAAGTAAACATGTTATCTTATCTTATTTACTTCATCAAGAATATATTCTAAAATTAGGAAATGATCAAGTCACTTATCGATATGTTCCTCTCTAGTTCTTTTGTTTCTCCAAGTTGGAGACAATTTTGTAGGCTCAACATCTAAAATACCCACTTCTTCCAACTTTTTGATAAAATAACTGGCAAGATAAACCACATGTGCATTTTTTCCCCATGCCTCTAATGCTCCTAGATTAAAATTTAGGTGCCCCCCCACCACTACTAAACCAGTCTATATCTATTCCATGTGAAAAAAATTGTCCTATTACTCTATCTTGTCAACATATGGCCCATAGATGTTCAACATAGTAATCTATTTCCCAAGATTCAGAGAAAATAAGGAGGTCCCTAGACCTATTATGAAAACCTAGGAATTAGATAGGATGAAAGAGAAACTCTTCCAGCCATTTATATTACCCCCTGATATTCCAATAGAATCAATAAAAGAAAAATCCCATATACCCCAAAATTTTGGAGAGTTTATAAATGGTCTTCTCCCCATTAGTCATAATCTCTTGCAAAAGACTGTAAGAGGAGTTAATTTCCTCTATCGATCTCTTTAAGGCTATTTTTTTCAAATGGTTGACCATCCCTCTACAATTTGTGTTCAATGAGATTTATTTGGAGCATTCTTTGGGAGGCATTTTCTCTAAGGGCCCCTATCAAGGAAAGTTGTCTACCACTTTTCATTTTTGAGGTAGCTTGTTTTTAATCTAGATACTTTAGGGATTTCCTCTCCCTGTGATGACCTTTTAGGCTTGGTTCATCTAGAAACCCCAAACCCTTTGCCTCATTTCCATGGAAATCGAGGGTTCCTTCACTCCTCAACCTTAGATTATATTTCACTGATTCCTTGGGAGATGAGATTATGTGGTTCTCAAAATATTTTGTATCATTATTCAAATTTTTAGAAGAATCATAATGTGGATTTTTATCCACAATACCTTCCTCTATCATGGGAATGGAAATAAGAGAAATGAATTCATGTTTTTTATCCCTAAAAGGATCGAGAGGAAGTGAATATCAATTTCATGTTATTTGTTATCAGAAGCTACACCCTAGGATCTAAAAACCAAATTTTCACATGATTTGATTTTATTTTATAAGGTGGAAAAATTAGACGTTCCCATAGAAATATGGCAGTCCTCATTGATAGAGGGTTTTAACATAGGCATATCATTTGTTTTTCTTAGTTCCAAAGGATGAATGGTTGTTTACCTATAACCCTCCTGGAGTCCATCATTAGCTCGCTTTTCCTTCAAAATATCTAGAAATGTTGTGTTTATAATATGTTCTTTGTAGTTTTCCTCTCCCATAGATGTATTATTTTCTATAACTAGATTTTCTTGAAGACTGGGTGAGTGCATTTTGTTTCCAGATCCCCGTAGCTATGGCACTAACCTCATTTGAATTGAATTCCTTCATAATCTAAATTTAAGTAATAAATATATGATTCTCTTTGAATTTGCATGGACTCTGCTAGTCCTTTTCTGAGATACAAACCAACTAAAATGTGAGATATACCCATAGAACATGATTATATGTATGAAAAATCCACCTCTTAGTAAATGCCTAATTCTTTCTTGATTTCTTCAAATACTTGTTCATACCACAAGATCAAAGGAAGGCATGAATTCCTTACCCAAGTTGGGATGATGTCTAGATAGACTAACTTGACATCAAATTCAATATGTCGCTTTTTCATAAAAAGGGGTTGAGATCCCCATATCCACCTTATGAGTAGTATATATCCTTCCTCACCCACAAACTGAAAATTCCATACAATCCAACCCCATAATAGAATAATGGCTTGAGGGGAGTAACCAGTATGGGGAAAAAATTTGGTTTTTTTTTCCAATCTTTTAGAGTTTCTAGACTCATTATTCTACCTAGAAATATTCCAACTATGGCATGGTACACCATATCCAAACCCTCATTTAATATATTCTTATCACCTAGGGAAAGGTTGATAGGTTCTTTCATTTTTTCAACACATCGACATCATTTTGTTTTCCTCCTTCCTTCCAAATCCAATAGGACAACCTTTTTGAGTCTTATATAGGGATACCACTCATGTCCTAGAATTCAAACATTCCTCTATTGAAACCAAACTCATATACCTTGTCAAACGATTGTACCAAACCATAACCAAAAGAATCCAATTATTTGCATGTCTTGTCCATAATAAAGTCATATGTAGCAAAATCATAACATCGACCTTGTGAATTTACTTCACCTGTGTTAGGGTTTAATACCTAAGGATCGCTTAGATATTTCCATATAGATTTCTTTTCAGTATCCCCATGTCATCACTTAAGGGATTCAAGAGATATTCCCTCCATATTTTTTAAAGTCTCTATTGAAATGACACCTTCCTTGGTATGATGAACAACCATAGTCATTTCCATCTCACCAATGATGGCTACAATATCATCCTCCGATGGTATTGAACCCAAAGGTGTAGTCCTTCATGGAATCATCATGTCATCTGGTGGGTGTTATACTAGATAGGACCAATGGTGTCGACCCTCCAATGGGTCCTTCAAGTAGTATAGGGCTCCATCCTCCTAGTTTGAAATTTTGGCAAGCTTCTTTACCTCTAGACATCGTAACCACCACTTCATAATCTTCCTGCAATAACCTTGATAGATACTTTATGGAATGTTGATGACTGCAGCTTCATGAGACATTCTCCAGGTCATTTTCTCCTATGAGACTAAGTTGATTTGACCTATGAGAGAGCCCATGTGTTGAGTGTGCCCTTGTGATGGGTGTGTCATTCCTCTCTAGACTGAGATAAGATGATGTGTTCCCCTGCATGGGGTGAGGATGCCCATGATATGGGTGTGTCGCTCCTCTCTAGATTGAGATGAGACGATGTGTACCCCTGTGTGGGGCGAAGGTGCCCATGTGATGGGTGTGTGTTAGACTCTATTCTGAGTTTTTATGACGTGTGGTCTCCTGCCTTTTGGACTCAGTTGAGTCAGGCTTGAGATGGTACTCCAGATGATTCTCATGTGGACTCAATTGAGATAGATATCTATTGAGTAGAACGTCCATGTGGTTGAGCATAGGTGTGTGTGTCCCTAGTGGCTGAGCACTAGTGGACGTGTAAGATCCTTGCTATATTTTCTAAGTGTAATATTTAACTATAACCCTAATTGTGATGTAAAGGGTACAGGTCGGTCGCACCATATGTGAAAGATAATTAATGTTTATTGTAATAATTAATTATTTTCTGAGTTATTGAGTTTGTCTCTATTGTGCCAATAGACACAACTTTTAATGTGTCTAGGTCTAGTATAAATAAGAGGTGATTTTCCCATTGAGGAAACGCACACTCACACAAGTCACTTGACATTTTGGAAATTTCAGCAAGTACATTTCTAGGCTGAAGTGCACACATCTCTTGGGCGTAAGTTTCAAGGTTTTAGAAGCACCCTCTTGTGTGCATTAGGGTTTTATGGTTGGGGGATATTCTCTTGAGAATATAGCAAAGGATTCCTGGGTTTTCTTCCCTTGAGTAGAAGGGTTTCCCAAAATATTTCTTGTGTTTTTCTGCATGGTAATTCTTCTTGTGATCTTGGTTATTGCAACACTTGTGTATGGGTGTAGCTGCATTTGTTTATGGTTCAAGTAAATGCTAAAATGAAATAAATCTCATGCTTGAGCCTAGCATAGTGAAAATTCAACATGGTATCAGAGCATAGCTCTTAAAGAAGCCATTATACAAGCTTCAAGCAAGTCATCCTCTCTCTTCTGCAGAACCGTACGACCCTCCTAGGGTTTCCAGAAAAAGGTACGTCCCTCTCTTATTTGGTGGTTTCAGCACTTTATACTAAAACATTGGGGATAAACTTACATAGGAGTGTACATCCTCCTCCAACAAATTTCAGATTGCAATTTCGAGAATTTTATATTTTTGGCCCTAGGGTTTCTAGGGTTTCACAATTTTCTGCAGAAATTTCAATTCTAGGGTGTTTTCAGCTCACTAGTATTCTTCTGACTTTCAAGGATTATTGTTGGCAGTCATAAGCCCAACGAAACCCAATATTTATAGCCTGTCCTAGCCGTTAGGTTTCCTATCCCAATTGGTAACGGTTTGTGAAGAATCTGAAAATATAATGAACAGAACCTTGGTGGAAGATAGGTTTGATGGATCAAGAAACTTCAGTTCCTAGAAGTCAAGAATTCAGATCACTCTTGAAGAGGAATACCTATTGAGTGCGATAAAAAATGATTTACCAGATACAACTACCGATGAAGAGAGGGAAGAAAGGAAGGAAGATGACATCAAGGAAAGGAAGATAATCATCTACTCAGTAAGAGATCATCTCCTACCTTGTATTTCCAACTTGAAGACAGTGTTGGGCCTTTCATTTTTGGATTGGAAGTTCTACAAGAAGGACTACAGTCCCAGTTTTGGTCTAGCATGAGTTGCGCAAGCTACAAAATAAGTTAGACAGCAGAGCAGGGAAAAGTAACAGAAATCATTTGCGAAAAGGACAGCGCAATGCTAGCAGGGAAAAATCAGTTGCAACAGAACAAGAAAGAATGTGATCCCAAAGCCAGAAGACCCTACTCATATTATATATATGAGATGTATTCGATTGTAAAAGGGTTTTGAGGGTTCTCCCCTTATTGTTCTATTCAGCTTGTTGTTCTTCTTGTTGTTGTATTTTGCTGATAAGTTGGGTTTCAGTTCTGTAAATGTAATTTGTATACAGTTTTGGGTAAATAGAGCCCTGCGACATGGGTCTAAAGCCAGAGGTCTGTAACATATCATTTCTTTGTATCTATGAGGTTGTATCTGATAATATCTAATGATAATATATAGAGAAGGATCCGAAATATTGAAATATGATGCGTCATTCTGGGTTTATTCTTGTTCGTTGTATCTTTACAGTACTTCTTTATGCTTCATAGGTTCCATATGATTTTTATGTATATGAATGTTTTTCGCAACCTAAGTAGCTTCAGTTCCTGCGTGTATGAGCTCAAATCTGTTTTGTAGTTAGCTTGTCTTGCGCAAGATCATGGTGAATCTTGAAGGTTATGGGAACCCACATAAGTACTCTCCTTTCCCTTCCCTATCCTTTTGTCTTGGTTCCGCTTCGGGTGAGACTTCTTCTCTTCGGAGGAGAGGAAAAGGCCAATGCTCTAGACTATGCGGTGCCTTTTGTTGGTAACTTGAGAAGGACCCTGGTCTGATCAATTTCACGACAACAAAATGGTTATGTTGTCGGGACCTACGTTAAAAGGGAACCTGTAGGAAGAATGCTTCCACAAATTCACATATCTAATATTCACCAATGGTGGAAAATAAATTGTGACACCTTCATATGGAAAGAAGAGGATATGAGGGGAAAGTTTGTGAAAGATACACGAGAGGCAATCTTTTACTCAGAAAGATCAAGCGATGAGTACGCAATATTCTGGGTTAAGTTCCTGGAAGAAATTTTCCACGAGATAGATAGGCTCCAAGAAGCTCCATAATTCCAAGAACAAGTCAAGAGGAACTGTACTTGGGATACATAAAATATTGTAGCACTTCATCAGCTAGATCATCCAATCATGCGAGCGATTGATTTCTGGGTCAATACAACGTTATAAGGATACATTATTGAGTTTGTAGCTGAGAATCACCAATATTTTTCACAATCAGAAGCGGATTTCAAGAAAGGCGCAAGGGGAAGACTGTTGAGATAAATCCCCATGTGGATTAAGGTTTTCTTGATGGAAGAGGGGATGTTGACTATGTCCCCGAATGAGATGGTAGCGTAAACATCCTCACTTGGGGTAGGGAGAGTTTGGGGTGGATTCATGGCCTGAGAGAGGGGACAGGGTTCTTTTACAAATGGGGGAAATGGTAAGAAATGGACTCAAGAGACAAGAAAGACTTGAAAAGAGTCTCCATAGTTGAGAAGTGGTGGAATGAAAAGATAAAGAAAGCAACAAGATAGTCCGAGAAGTTGCGGAAAGAAGTCGGACTAGGAGAAGTAGAGGAAAGACAGAAGGAATATTTGCAGAAGATGAGAAGACATGAAATACTAGCCAGTCAAAGACTAAGTGAGAGAGAAGCGCAAAGAGAAAGAAGTCCCCAGGAGGGTGGAAAAGAAGGAGAATGTGTAGAATCAAGGGAGAAGGAAGTCAGCATGGATCTTGAATAGGAGAGAGAATCTTCGGCCCCGATGCCAGGAAATATCAGGAATCCGGTTGAAGAGATCGCTCCAAAGGAAGAGAAAGAGACCCCCCAGATCAAAGAAACCCGCTATGAAGCCAGTGGCACCAACACCAAACCACCCATACCCCAAGTGTCTTCTAGACAAGTGGTAAATACAATACTACCCTCTTATGCTAATTTTGTTTCAATACAACTAGTTAGTCAGTCACAACCAGGAAGTGCGAGTATAGGGAGGCTATTGGGATCCCCTGGTAGGTCGCAATTAGGACCATTAGGTTTTATTTTGATAGGAGTATAAATATCAGTAAAGGCTGGTCACGCAGGAGGTTCGATTACTCGATACCCATAATTATGGGGTAAGGGAGATGAAGATGTTGAGCAGCATTGGTTCTTGTGTGAAGCAATCTGGAGGTCCAGAGTAACCTCGGATGCAAATAAGTTGGTTGAGTTCCAAACTACCTTGAGAGTTCGTGCTCTCAAATGGTACATGAAGGTTATTGAGCCAGGAGTGTCAGAAATACAAGGTCAAGTGATCCGGATTTTATGCGTAGAATGAAGTGGATGCAGATTATTATTAATCTTTAATACAAAAACATATAACATGTATGTGATAAAACAACATAGATACAGTAAAATTTGTTTCTATTAACTCAGGAAATAAGCTGAAACTGTAAAATGCAGTGGAAAACAAGCTTGTTGGAATGGTGGTGGCTTATGTCTGAGAAGAGATGTGAAGGTTGCGCTCATTCGCAAGAAGATTAGTATAATGAGGCTCTGAAGGAATTTTTACAATAAAGATGAATGACAAAACCATAGATATCCAAAAACCTAACCCTGGGAGATGAAGCGCCAAAAGTCATGTGGGCCCTGTTGGGGTAAGTTAGTACATTAACTTCACGGGGTCGTAACTTTAGCATACAATCTCTGTTTAGGGCACATGATTGCTCGTTAGAAAGGTATTGATGAGGAGATTCATTTAGGGGGATCAATCATAGCCTTTGGCTATCATTGAGAGGTCTTATCGTGAAAAAATACCATTTAGGCCCTCAAACTGGCCCCCGAAGTTAAAAACTGCTAAAAATAGTAAATTGCCAAAATTCCCAAAAAATTGTTTTGAGCCAGTTGGAGAAGTTGGGTGGCCATCAATATCCACCTGGATCAATCCTCCCTCCTTAGGAAGCAATAATCTCCATTTCATTGAGTTCCCCCATCAAATAAGGATTTTTTTGCTGAATTTGGCCCCTGGTGAGCCACTTGCGTTGGTGCAGGAGTTGCCCTACTTTGACAACTCGATAAAGCTAGATCCTTTGTTGGCGAGTCCCCTTGACCTATGTGTCCACAATTTGATCCCTGGGTTCTTGTTTCATGCAATCAATATTGAGCTCTATTGGTTTCAATTGTTCTTCTATCTATGAGGTGTCCAATAATGGTGGGAAATATGGTCAAAGGAGAGCCACGTTGAACACTAGGTGCAGACCAAGGAACATAGGAATGTTGAGATCAAAAGCATTATCTCCCACAGCCTTGATGATGGTGTAAGGCCCATAAATAAGTGGATGAATCTTTCTATGGGGCCATGTAAGGCGTTCTTTTTGCAAATGCAGGCAAACTTTGTCTAGTCCCACCTAAAACTTATGTGGCACCTAGTGTTGATCATGGCGTTGCTTGTACCCACCTAAAACTTATGTGGCACCTAGTGTTGATCATGGCGTTGCTTGTACTTGGCATTGGACTTCTGTAAAATATCTTGAACCTATTGGCAGATATGATGGATCCACTCAATGAACCAGGTGGCTTTATCATCTTCCTATGGAGCAAGTGATGAGTTGGTCAGGGTGGCTGCAAGGGGTAGTGCAACGTCCATGGGACCCAATGGTTGGAATCCCAATCACACCTGAAAGGGGTTGTGGTCGGTTGAGTTTTGCAGGGATCGGTTATAGTTTTGTTGAACGTATGTGATATTCTCGTCCCATGTGTGGGGGTTCTTGGAATTGTACATGCACAGGATATGCACGATCATCCGATTGATGACCTTGGTTTTTTCATCTGTCTGGGGATGGAAGGTCATGGATTTGGTGAGATTTGTGTCTAGTAGTGGCCAAAGGCTCGACTAGAATGTGTTGAATAAATGACTGTCCCGATCAGATACAATGGTTTGTGGGATTCCAAAATGTACCCACACTTGCTCAAAGAAGAGCTTAGCAGTGGCCTCTGTGGTGATGCTCTTCTTGCAAGGGGGCAGAAGCACCATTTTAGAAAAGCGATAAACAACCACAAAAACACAGTCATTCCCCCGCTTGGTGGTCGAAAGGCCCGACATGTAATCCATTGAAATGGATTCCCATGGCCTGTTAGGAGTAGGAAAAGGGGTGTACATGCCTTTTTTCTTACTAGTGAACTTAGCAATAACGCAGGAAGTGCAGCACCTAATATATTTGCTGACATCCTGCCAAATTTTTGGCCAGTAGAAATGTTGTTGCAGCACTGCCACTGTCTTTTCAATGACGAAGTGTCCTTCTACCCGAATATAGTGGGATTCCCAAATAAACTTTGCACACTCGCTTGATGGAACGCAGAGATGGCACATATGGCACAACAATCTGTCTTGAAGATGGAAAATCGTGATGACTGAGTGTGTGCCAAACATTTTGTAAGTGTTGGAGAAATCAGGGTTTGTTTCATAGAGTTGGGGCCACCCGGAGGTTTCGTGGTTACAAGAGTCTAGCACTGTGGTGAGTGTTGCAACTAGAGGTCAACTGAGGCAATCAGTGACTCGGTTGTTACTTCATGTTTTGTACTTGTTGTTGAGGTGGAACTGTTGTAAGTATGTGGACCACTTCTGATGGTGGTCA
>CBVK0101641811.1:1150-19794 GCA_900067695.1 Picea abies
ATCTTCAACAAGCAACCATTTTGGAGGTGTGACACCCTTCAAGGTACAAGTCAATTTTGATATCCCCTTATTTGAAGGCTAGATCGATGCTTCTGATCTAGAAAAATGGTTGAATCTACTAGAAGGTTCTTACTCTATCGAGTGAAAATATCACCTTTGCGCTCCTTAAATCCCTTCCCAATGTCAGATCTTGGTGGGAACGTTACTGGGAGAGGTACACCACAGATGAATCTACACCATTCAGGAGAGAATCCACTTGGATGACCTTTGTAAATTCCCTCAAGGAGGAGTTATACCCTGTCATAAACTATGATTACCAGTACATGATATGCATGACTCTACATTAGAAAAGAGACCAGATTGTACCAAAGTACACTAACATCTTTCATACTTTGCGCTCAAATCTGGGTATCAAAGACTCTGAGCGACACTTGGTTTTCAATTACCATAGTGGTCTATACAAGTACATTCAAACAAAAATGATTTTCTTGGGCATCTCCTCACTGGGAGATGTTTATCGATATGCAGTCAAAATTGAGAAGAAATTCAAGTGGTGGGGTAAGTGGGAGTTTGGGTTTGCAAATATTCCACAACAAAAGCATGGAAAAGGAAACCCTAACTCACAAAATAAAGGACAAGGAAAGAAGATTCAATATCAAGAAAAATTAGTCTAAGCAACTGACTAAGAAGGGTCATGATGGGAAGTCTAAGAAAGACATTGGAAAGTGGTGTGAGTTCCCCAAAATCCCCTAGCACAACACCAATGAATGTCACTTGAAATAGTCATTGGTGGTTGAGCTCAAATAAAAATAATGAGAACTTGACTCAGACTTTGATTTAGAGCATAATAAAGGGAAATAGATCATCGATGCAGAGCCCACCACTACTCTCACGACCACACCAATACAACCAAAATAAATAGAGGAGATTGAGGAGGGGGAGCTCCTCTTCCACTCACAAATGTGAGTAAAGGGGACCATACTTCATTTCATTGTTGACAACGAGAGTCATAAGAACCTGATCTCAGCTGAGGTTTTCAAGAAATAGAATATGCCAATGATGCCACTCCCCCAATCATAAACCATGTGATGGTTGAGACGGGGATGATACATCCACGTTAGACAACAGTGTCACCTTTTCTACAACATCAAGCCCTTCAAGGATGAGGTACTATGTGATGTTTCCCCACTTGAAGTTTGTGATGTTATTTTATGACAACCATATATGTGGAAACATAATGTTATCTATGAGTCTTGGGCCTACATTGACATTATTACTTTGGGAGGTCATTTCTTCAGGGTACCAGAGGTATCTGTGACTACTTCCACTTCAATGATATTGGAAAAACAATGTTGCAAAGTAATATCTCATACCATAAAGTTTTCCCTCTTCATGATTCATTCAGAAGGTGTACATAAGGTTACCATGACCACTACAGCCTCGACCCAAGACCTTTATATCCAACAGAAGCAGGTAAGAAAGATTGTATAGGAGAAAAAAAAGATTTATGCTTCACCTATGAAGTTGCCTCTACACTACCATGTCCTGCATTCCATTGACTTGGTGCTTGGTGCTCCCTTCTCCAAAGGTCCAATCTATAGACACTCCCTTCTAGATAATGAGAGTCTTCCATATATTCAACATAGCTCTATTGGCGATGACCCTTTTCAGGTGTGCTTAGGGTTCTAACCATTATCCCCCATTGAGATAGTTATTATTGTTGCATATTCACTAGCAAAGTCCTCCCACACTCAGACCAAGGCAGATCATGCAGCCATATTTTTTGGACGAATCCAACACCTCCACCAATAGGCTCATGACATCCTTCCACATGCCAAGTACAAGCAGGATAGCTACTTCAACAAGGAAAGAGGCTCATCAAAGTTTATATTCAACAAAATTTCTCCATCTCCCAAGGGAACTTAATGAAATGGGGACCGTTACTTCTTAAGGGGGGAGGATTGATCCAGGTGGATCTCGGTGGCCATCCACCTTCTCCACTGAATCAATGTTTTTGAGCCTATGGTTTGATAAACCATGATATTCATCCTTTTGATGGTGAATGTAATGTAATTCCATCTCCATTTTTAATGTAATGTAATGCCTACAATGTTAATACACTAGATCACATTAGAAATCAACATTTAAGTGCGCTTGGGCTAGAGTAGTACTGGGATGCGAAACCTTCCAAGAATTCCTAGTGTTTTACATGCCTATGGAATTTTGTAAACTTAGACCAATTTATCCCACATGCATCATGTGAGTTATTCTCCTCTCACTCTCTCATATATAATTGAGGTGAAGGGGGTCCTTTAAGCATGCAATATAGTGTGATGTAAATCTTGTTGTGAATTAAGTGTCGCCAACATCTCCTTCTCTTCATAGATAAGCTACCCCATTCTAGCCATTGTGCATTCTACAATGTTCTGCTATTTATTTCCTTAATAGAAGTTTGGTTTCACTCTTTTTTTGTGTTTCTATTATATTTTCTTTTGTATCTCATTTCATTCCCAATGTAATATGGATCAAAAGATGTTTTTTTTGTGGATTCAAACATGTCACCCCACAAATGATCACAGAGTGCCAACAATGCCCCTTTGAAAGAGGCCTCTGCAAGTTGAAGCTTCTAGGAGGAAGAAGTAGACCTCCCAGGACCCATTTACAATGACACTAAAGGGGTCATCGATAGAGAACCTTCAATAAAATGGGATGAGGTTGATCATATGTTCAACAATCAAAGCTTTCCCTAAGTAGTAGAAGATCATTATGATCTCAAGATGTTTAAAAACACAAAAAATTCCAAGATGTATAAGATGGCAACACACGCAACGGTCTTTCCCTACACAGAGGCCATTTCATAGATAGTGAAGCATGTGGATTTGGAAACCAAGTACATTCTCAATGCTAGGGATCACCCAATAACATCTTTCGAAGTATCAATTATATATTCCTTCTACTACCTAGATATCGGGGAAAGATCAATAGAAGAAAATCTTATAAATAAGTTCTTTCTTAAGTTAAAGGATATGTTAAAGGCCTGGTACAAACCAAAAAAACCATTCAAATCAAGGCCCTCAGGTGACTACCCCACCAACTTGTTGAGAACACCTTACCAATATGCGGTGGAAATGTTGTGAAGATTATATGGGGAAATCGATGCTTCGAAATTCCCGATGACTTGGGCACCTCTTATTTACTACATCATGGATGTCAATTTGACCTTCAACTGGGCTAACATTTTATCAAAATCCCTGGAAGAAGCTATCAGAGTAGTCAAAGAAACCATCCCATGAAAATTTCACAGTTTTCACATGCCCTATTATCTTCTGGACATGGTATGCATCTGCCATGCATATCCACATATGGGTTGGGCCTAGAAGCCAAGCAACCCCCCAATCCACATTTATTGTAATGTTCTCTGGGAGAACAAGTATAGAACAAAATATCACAAGTTATGTGATCACTTCCTAGCGCCATTTTTCCAGCTTGTCTTTGACTCACTTGTAGTGTGTATGATGGATAAATAACAAGTAATAGTCTGAAGAATAGGAGACTATTACCTCTTGGAATATGGAACATACTTAATAATATAAGGATCCACCAAAGCTCCACATTTTATTCCAATATTTTTTCTAGACAATATGGTTTTATAGGAAATTTCTTATCAAACTATGGAACATACTTAATAATATAAGGATCCACCAAAGCTCCACATTTTATTCCAATATTTTTTCTAGACAATATGGTTTTATAGGAAATTTCTTATCAAACCGTGGTGCACGGAGTTGGTGCAACTCTCTATGGGGACAAGAAATCTATCTGGCCTCCTTTTCCACTATGGGTCAGGTCATATTCCTTCAAATATGTTAAGCAGTCCTAGGCTGAAGTGGTCATGCTGACATGTTTCCACTTCAGAGAGGAAATATTTTGGAGGCGTGATCCTCTAGATGTGGTAAATAAACATTGCCTCAACCACAAGCACATATGGGAATACACAACAAACGATTGGAAAGAAGAGGAAATTCACTATCATGCCAAAACATACCATGATGTCATATTCAGGCGAAAGGGAAACCCATTGGGAAGAGTTTCAAATGAACAAAGAAAATGAGATGCCCAGAAGAGAGATAATGAATAAGAAACAACAACATACACGACCACAACCAAAACCTTTGAATCAACAGTAGAAACAATAGAGGAAGAAAGAAAAAGAAAAGCAACTAAATCTAGTAAAGTATAAGAAAACAAGAGAAGAAATAAAAGGAAGTCGAGGAAACAACAATAGCCAAGTTAGCTGCAAAAAAACAAAGAAAAAAGGAAAAGGTGCAGAAGAAAAAGGAAGACGCGACTAAGAAAAAGAAAAAAGAAGAAGAATCTATAGTTAAGGAAACGGTTGAAGCCAATTCTGTTGTGGAAGCTGAGACAACAACATAAACAATCATATAAAATAGAGCAGTCGATGAAGTAGAAACTAAGGAAACAGAGGAGGAGCAAAGGAAGTAGGATGAGGAATCATTGAAAAATGATGCTTCTCCCATGGATACAAATATCCCGAGGTCATAAATAGAGGCCCCACTCATCGATGTACACTTCTTGCTTGATGAACTCAGATTTGAACTCTTCATTCCCTCCAAGGCTTACAAAGTGGATAATCTAAAGACCTTCCAATTTGACAAGGCCTCCAAAAAAATTGTATAGTAGAAAACCAAGAAGCTCCTAGTCACCAGTAAATATCCCCTATCAATGGTTACAAAAACCACTGTGACAAAAGATGTTAGGAAGGACCCAATCTCTATTGCATCAACTAGAATTTCCTTGACGATGGCATGAGAGAAAAATCTAAAAGACTTGTTTCGCGAAAACCAAGAAAAAGATGATCGGATCAAAGAGATGGAAGAAGAAGTTAGGCATGGGAAAAGAGATAAGGGGACACTTAAATAATTAAGAATATGCACTAAAAGAGTTAGAAAAGAAATCCATGACATGGAAACTGACATTTATGAAAACCTTCAAGTCTTCCAACAGTGGGTGGTGTCAATTATGGCCCATCACATCCTAGTACAATCCAAGAACATAGAATTCAGTGTCATTAGAGAAGGTTTGAATGATATGAAATGGTGAATTGTTGAGAACCCAGATGCCCGAGTTGGGTTTCCCTGCATATTGGAGTGGGAGAGGATTTTTTACTATGCCTCCCTTGATAATTGCTAGCAAGTCGGGGAGAAGGATGACAAGGATATAAATAATTCTCTAGTAATATGTGCACAACTTCACAAGGAAACATACATTTTAACACATAAAGGGAACCTTCCTCTTATCGAATCACTCGGGAAAACCAAATATGATGAATAGAGTTTCAAAGAGGTCTAGCTAAATATGAAGCAGAGGAAATCAGATGCCCATTCTATGACTAGGGTAACATTGGATCTGATGGAAGAACATCTCGTCAAGCTAGTCAAAACACAAAGCATGATTCATACTTTCATGGTCAACTTGACGAGAGATATGAAAATTGTCTCGCACAACTCAGTCGCTCACGAAGCTGTCTTGGAGATGATCCTATACCATAGATTCATTGTCATCGCAGGACAACTTGAAGCTTGGGAAGCTTACTTGAGAGACAAGGACAAATAAAGAAAGACAAAATAACCAATTTGAATTTGTTCACAATCATATCCTATTTTGTATTTTTGTCAACTATAGTCAGTTTTGTCTTATTGTAACACATGTAAACACCATTTGAGAGGGGAATTTGAAGATACTTGTAACTGCTTCTTGCAAAATCCAAGAAAATCCCATAGGCAGTTACTAAAATTACTATAAATAAAGGAAAATGCCCATTTTGAAAGGGCTCTTCAAGCATTGTAAATTCGAGAACTATTTTCTAAAGTAATATTGAGAAGCCCTCAGGGACGATTTTTAGAGAGAATTACTATTATTGATGGCTAGTTTGTTGTGAACTATTTCTAGTATGTTGTTATGTTGTTATGTTGTTTGTATATGTTGTAAGAATGTTGTTTTGTTTATAGACTTTTCTTGTGCGAACATAAATTTTCCTGCAGATTGGTTTCTTCTCTCTTATTATTTATCTTGAGATGATTAGTTTATGCATGTGATTTTGTAGCTCAAACTAATTTGGTTATGTCTTTGTATGAATGTGTTATCTAACTTTATTGCTTCTTAACAACTATTTGGAAGAATCTTCCACAGGGATTAGTGGCATCTTTAGCTTCTCATTAGTTATTGTAGCCGCTACTAGCTAGGATATGATATATTTGATTTGATTTTTCAAATATTTAGTTTTCATATGCATTCTCATTTGCACCCATAACCATTCATTCATCCCCCCAACCTAGTAATGGAAGTTGGGCCAAAATACAGATGGGTTTCCTAACCCAAATGATGCATAGTCTAATTGGGATCGTGTACCAAGGAGTACTCCTGTCTATTGAAGGGAATATTTCTTGCATTAATAGAAGTGGCACTAGAAGCAGGGACTGGATTTTATAGCTAGCGATAATTTTCAATACTTGCTTGGTTAGTCCTCTGAAAAAATTCATGTCGAACAACAACTACCACATATCCCTTCTGAGTAGGAAATTAATTTTGAAGATTCCAATCCTGCATTTGATATTCTTACTCCTAGAAGTCCTGAACCCAATCCGGAGATTTGGTACATTGTCCCTAACGAAGAGTTTGCTAAAACTTGGCATATTACCCACTCATTGGCTAAGTTACTTGGTTTCTTAACCATAGTTTCAACACTACCTAGGAGGAGAGCTACACAGAGACCCATTAATCAGTCCAAAGTTCTTGTTGACTCTTTCGAGGACTTGGTTGAGGTTTCCTTACAATAAATACATCATCCATTGGACCACTTACCTCCTACTACTCTAGGTCCTACCTATATCGGTTCTAAACATAATTATGAATGTGAACACTCTAAATCTTATTTTAATGAAAACATGGCTAGAAACAAAAAATTATCCCAACATGGATGTCCCAAGGAGCCTTAAACATACCCATATTGATGCATGAGGTTCCTAAACGCCAGAAAGAGTTCTTCCCAAGTTCGATTGTGACAAAGTATGCTCCCTAAAAGATCACATCAAGAAGTTTTACTTGGCAATATGATTGCTTGATGTCTTCCATGAGGATGTGGTTTGTAGGATTCCCCCCTATGTAAGATCTATAACAAGTTGGGATAGTTTCAAGAAATATTTCCTCTGCAAGTTCGAAGATGAGAAAATTCCTTCTATGCTTTTCAAAGAACTAGTAGCTCTCAAAATGGTGAAGAAAGAGAAGGTCAAAGATTTTAATCAGCGTTTCACTACTATCTTGAACAAGTTTTATACTTAGTCTGACCCTATTGAATATTTAACAGTATAATACTATGCTTTAACATTACACTCCTTCATAGGCATGTTCATCAAAAGAGTTGGCATACCCACTTTAGCACAGAATTTTGAGGAAGCCAAGGAGGTTGAAAAATAGTTGCTCTCTTTGGGAAACCACCCTTCAACTGAGGAAACTAAGTCAACTGGTAAGAATCCCCTACAATTGACCAATCCTTCTGAAATAGAACCCAAATAATTGTACAACATAGTCAAGATAATAAAAAAGTTGTCCAATTAAGTGGTGGACCTTAATAAAAATGCTAGTGAAGGATCCTCCAAACAAAACCTTTCTTCTCATTCTTTAAAAAGAATGATAACCCACCTAAACCACCATATACCCTTGATATTACGTTAAATATGGATTATTTCGACATGGAAAACTTATGTTCCTATCACTAAATGAACCATTCCAAAAAAAAATACCTTCAATGGATTAATTCCATGCCCTTGGTCATCAATCAATTGTTAGATCAGCAAGAAGCAGTCGATGATAAAACCAAAGAAAAAGAAAAGGCAAAATCCATAGAGGATAAGGATACAATAGAATAATAAACCATGTTTATGTGGGACTAGTGTTTATACTCAAAATACGAATAGGTCAAGGAATTTTATGTTGGAGACACCCAGATCCAAAAGGACGCCTTTAGGGATTATAGCTTGCACAACAAAGGGGAAATAATTAGCACTCCTCTACCTTCTAACACTATGAATTCTCCTAGGAAGATAATTCCTCCCACAACTTATCAGAAGCCAAACAATCCTACATAGGCCAACAGTAATCCCAACACTTCAAAAGCGAACAGATATGAAAATCATGCTTTATAATACATCATTGAGGATATAAAGAAAACCAAAGCATTTTTTTCTTTATATGACATTTGTGCACTTCCTTAACAACGACATATTATTCTTGACACATTCAATTCCACTAATCCTTAGAAAAAAATTGTTATTGTAATGGAAAACACTCCCAAAGTTGTTGAAACGAAAAACAAAAGAAAAAGTTGAAACAAAGTTTACCGTGAACACAACTAGTATAGGGTCGCACTCTAGATCCTGGATCCCACCTTTTCTCCTCACATTTGAAATGTTGTCCCTGAAAAGAGAACAACTAGGATCATACAATTAGATAGATCAGATGTCAAAGTAATGGGTGAACTCAAATATTTCATGATTAGAATAGCTTATGATCCCAGAGTACATCAGGTTATTGATATTATTGTAGTGGATATTCCATAAGCTTATGGTTTATTGTTGAGCAGGGTCTATGAGACTAGAGAATTATTTCTCCATAGATTGGACTCATATATGGCTTCCCTACAAGGGAAGAACAAACCAAATCAGAGTGTACATTGAAGCTCACATGAAACACATGGTAACTGAGCTCAAAGGTAAGAATGAACCTATCAGTTTTTCTCACACTGCACTGGGAATTTTTTTTTAGAGGATGAACATGGTTGTTATATAATGTATCCATCTTTGCTCCAAACATACAAATAATCTAAACTCCTTCATTTCACTTGACTGAAGAAAATGATTGTAATATAGTAGAATTAGATAGTTCTATTTTACTAACTCAGTTTTAGGCACTGACATTTGGACGTTGTTCTTTGATGGCTCCAGATCGCAAGAGGGAGCGCAAGTTGTATACTCATTGAACTTGAAAGATGTAAAAATATTGTATCATGTTGTCTAGAGTTTGAATGCACCAAAAACATTGTTGACTACGAAGCCTTGTTCCAAGCTCTAAAAAAGGCTATTCCTCTCAAGGTAAAATGCCTACTAGTTTTTGGTGATTCAGAAATAATTGTCAAATAAGTAAGGAATACTATACACTATCTTTATCCCCATCTGAAATGCCCAGCAAGAGGTATGGAAGTCAATAAATTATTTTTATGCCTTTAAAATTACTTCCATACCTCGTTCTTAGAAGGGTATTGTTGATACTTTAGCTAACGTATCATCTAAATTCACTTCTCTGAATAATGGTTTTATTGTTGAAATTATTTTCAGGCCTTTTGCACCTGAAAACATCACCAAACAAAGGGTGTTCAACGATGATTCCCAATTGATAGACTTCCTTACCAATTATGAAATGTTCCAATATTATATGATAGACGACGAGGTACACCAACAGAATCTACAGGATTACTGGGATGAGGAAAGTAATATCAAGAGTAAATGCATCCCAAGGAAACTATTTTCGCTTGAAATTTTTTGCGATCTGTAGTCAAGATTCAAAGAAACAACAAATCTGAAGACGAACAACTCAACCATGATGCATGCCCTATTGAATCTAGTCACTCCATAACAACTAAATTTTATCAACTTGGACACTTGCTACTCAGAAATGAAGAAACACACTTTCACCCAGTTGTTCAAGAAGTATCAGGATGTTTTTGCATGGACCTATGGAGATATGAAAATGTATGAAACTTGCATCATTCAACACATCATTCCAATCAAAGAGGGTGTCAAACATTTTCAGTAGAAACTCATGAATATATATCCCACTCTTGAGACATTGATACAAAAGGAGATTAAAAAGTTACTAGATGCTTGAATTATCTTTAAAGTGCAACATTCTACTTGGGTGTCAAATCTGGTACCTGTTAGAAAGAAGTCAAGGGAAATCATGTTATGTGTAGATTTTAGAAATCTAAATTGATCCTTTGACAAAGATAACTACCACGTTCCCCCTATGGAATAGATACTCCAACTTGTCTCTAGTTCTTATATGTTTTCTCTACTAGACAAGTTTCTGGATATAATCATGTTCTCGTAGTAGAACCTGACTGGTTGAAGACCACTTTCAGAACCAAGTGGGGAACATTTGCATATCAAATGATTCCCTTTGGATTTACTAACATAGGTGCAACTTTACAAAGGGAAATGGACATAACATTTAAGGGTTTGATCAATCAAAGTGTGGTTATCTACCTCGATAATGTTATGGTATATTCCAAAAAGAGAGTTGATCACTCACACCACCTGAAACAAATTTTTGAAAGATGCAGGAAGTATGAAATCTATTTGAATCCTAAGAAGAAATTTTTCACTATTTCAGAAGGGAAATTGTTGGGGGACATCATTTCTAAAGATGGGATCTCTTTCAATCTGAAATTCACTAAATCCATCATGAAAATCCCATTCCCAAACAATAAGAAGTCTATGCAGTTGTTCTTTGGAAAGATAAATTTGGTATGAATATTCATGTCCGACTTTTCTGAGATACTCAAACATATTCAACAGATGATTAAAAAGGATGTGCAATTCAAATGGACATCTTTTGAGAAGGAAGATTTTGATAAAGTTAAAGTTGCCATAACGACGGCCCTGCACTTCAAAGTTCAGACTTCTCCAAATAATTCTTGTTGTACACATTTACTTCGGATTATTCTCTTACCTTAAATACTAAAGAATCATACCAAGGTGATTGTACCTCACCTAACAATCATATCTCTCTTTGTACAAAAGGAGTTGGGTGAAAGGTGAGGAAACTAGATGACTAATTTGCAAGAATATGACTTGGAATTTAAGCCTACAATTAGAGTCAAAGGCCAAGGCTTCTGCAAATTATCAATTGAGGCCATGGATTCTGAAGATCAGAAGAAAGAAGGTTGACAGGAAGAACCAATATTGTACATACAACAACCTCCTTACATACCAACACTAGAGAATTCATGGTACAATGACCTCAAGTAGTATCTTCAACATGACACTTCCCCCGAAAACCTCAATGCTAAGCAGAAAAGAGACTTGAGATTAAAATTTGCACAATACCAATTAGTCTAGGGAATCGTTATCAGAAGGAACTATGATGGAGTTCTCCTTGGATTCCTGGAAAAAAAAAGATGCTAACAAAGTCCTGAAGGAACTTCATGATGGACCAGCCAGAGGAAATTTCGTAGGAGAAAATACAACTCACAAGATCCTGAGAGCTAGATACTATTGGTCTACAATGTTTAAACATTATCGTGCTTACACATCTGTGACATTTTCCATAAATTAGTTGAAAGAGAGATTAGGTATGTTGTTCCACTCCAACATGTTATTGTCGAAGAACCATTCAAATAATGGGGGATAGATATCATCGGTGAGATCATCCCTCATTCATATAGAAAACACAGGTATATTGTCACAACCACTAATTATTTCACGCGTTGGACGGAAGCAGTGTTGCTAACTATGGTAAAGGAAGAAGTGGTGATTAATTTTTTGGAGCAACATATTATTACCAAGTTTGGAATGCCTACTACCCTTGTGTTTGATAATGCTACTTATTTCTCATCATTGAAATTAATTGAGTTTTCTTTATAAAATGGAATCATTCTGAGATATGTAGCTAACTATTATCCCCAAGGAAATGGCCTAGTTGAATCTACCAATAAGAACATAATATGTATAATGAAGCTAATTGTAGTAGATCAACAAAGAAATTGGCATAATTCTCTACCCAATGCTCTTTGGGAAAACCGGGTCACTCCAAAAGCATCTATAGGGACCTCCCCATACTTTCTCATTTATAGGAAGGAATTCGTTCTCCCCTTGAACATCTATCTTCCTTCCCTTCAACTCACTCAACAATCATATGAGAGGGAATGTCTCGCCATCTAGAAATGAGTAAACACCTTGGTAAAATTGGAAGAAGATTGGGACAGAGCCAAAAAAAAAACTTAAGCTGACCAACATAACATAAAATGATGGTTTGATAAAACCTCTACTGGTGAAAAGGAATTTCATGTTGGCAACCTGGTTCTTAAATGGGACAAGCCACACGAGGATAAAGGCAAACACTCTAAATTCCAACAATTGTGGCTGGGTCCTTTCACAATTAAGGAAAATATTGGCCTAGGCACCTACATGTTGAAATTTTTTGAAAGGTATGTGGATCTCCTCCCTATAAAGGGCCATATTTTCAAGAACTACATCATCTATCATTTCAAGGAAACTCTATTGTACATAAATAAAGGAATCAATCCTCCCGTATTTTTTGTTTTTCAGTTTTCTTTTCTTTTGGTTTTTGTGTGTTTACTTCTCCCTTATGATTTTCATATTCATGCTTTTCATTTTTTTGGTTAGATTTCCCTTTTTATCTCTCTCGATATTTTTTCTCGAGATCTCCCATAAAAATTGGTGCTGTGCATTTGAATATTAGTCATTATATGGAACATTGGTACCATAAGCCCGAAAATATGCATTTTACTTCTAGAAGCGACTTTATGTGTTCTATAGATCATTACTGGGCATGAATCCAAGTCATATTCAACAAAGGAACATGGTTTAGTAACGTATGAGTCTTACATTCTTAAATTGTTACAAGAATGAGCTAGTGGTCATACCCAAGAGTAGGCTTTGTGCTTGTGTGAAATTAACAGACTAAGGAAAAATCTTGAGAGGCACTTGTAATACTCAAGGCATGTTGCTTAGGGTGATATCTTATCTATAATCAAGTTGGAAGATCTCACTTTGATAGGTTTCATCTCTCATGCCTTTAAAGGAAAATTGGAATCCCCCTATCCACCTCTCTCTAGAAGTTAAGAGAAAATTATTTCATAAACGTAAAGGATTGGGGAAAAACAGTATAGCTCATGTGGGACATGCAAGTATCTCCATCAGGGCTATGGACACTCACTGGTAATAGAGAAAGGTTGGTGACATTAGGGTGACTCCTTCGGGGCTATGGATTCTCACTAGCAGTGGAGAAACACCAGAGAAATGTGAAATCATCTTGCATTCTTAGTATTACTGATCCATCATTATCTGCAACACTTCACTTGCCTCCCCAAGATGGTCCAACTTTAAAAGGATATTTTTTTTATCAACCAACTCTAGCCATGGCCATAAGCTCTCTCCTACATTATTCAAATTTGTCTCATAATGTCATATACTTTGAAATCAGTGGGACCTACTCACTCTCCCTCTGAGTTATGCATGGTAGGTTTTGTTATTCCTTAAGTCTTATAGTTTAAATGTTTAATGCATAAATTCATGGCTTCACCCATTGTGTCGCCAATTGTTGTGATGACACCAACAACTTCCCTTTTTCTTGTTTCACTGCTCAAGGGGTTAGTTTTTCCAAGAAATAAGGACCCTCCTTTTATGTCTCAATACTCTTTTATCCTGTCATAGAAGCCAAGTTGTCCTCATAATATTTGACTGGGCCTCTTCCAAAATTTTTACTTGAAGTTTTTCTAAATCTCTTGGCTCATTGACTTTGGCTATATCAGTGAGGAAAATTTTACTTCAACAATATAAATAGTATCGACGATTTAAAAATTTCCTTGCTGATACAAGAAAGAATCCAACACTTAGAATTTTTTGGTTTAAGCTCCTTGGTGTATCAACGCTTATTAAATTTTGGTCATCGATACACTGGTTCCCATCCTTTCTTCATCATCGAAATGTGTTTTCTTTTGCAACACTTTAAAGAAACTTTCACAAGACCATGTGTATCAAAACCAACAAGTTTTTGAACATTGATACACTGGTAACCGGAAGCTCCTTTTTTTTGACATGATGATAGACCCCGCCCTTATGATTTTTCACATAAATTTCTACGTATTGGTGCTCGATCACTAATACACCCATGAGCTTCAATCCCCCCATTCAAAATGGATTACAAACACTGAAGCATCAACATGTGCATTGACATCGGTTATGGCATCATCGTCTATACAACAAATTCCTCCGATCTATTTTTGCATAGGAACTAGTGCATAAGCCATGAAAATTTTTTATAAAACCCCATTGAGTCTTTATGCTTCACCATTGTCACAAAGGCACACTTAGAGAGCCACCAGAATAAATCCCCATGAGAAAATCATTCACCGATCACCAACTTCATTGTGTCCACATGCCAACACACACCTATAGGTAGGAAACCCACTCTCATCCATGTGTCATTTCATTTAATTTTGGTTTCATTTTCTCTATATGTAGAGGGGCATCTACGAGGGTGAGTTCGCCCTAAAAAGATATATTTCCTTAAAATTTCTCCTCTCCCTTCAACCCTTTTACCTTGTCATCATGTGATTCCATACCCTATCCTCATGATCTCTTGGCAACCCCAATCTCTTCCTTGCAGTCATGCTCTAGCTTCTCCTTGAAATATTGGGGTTCCCCTTGACGAATCTATGCCCTAACCCCTCGAAACCTTCAACCAACCATACCCTAATTGATCCCTAAAATGCTTCCCATTGTGTTTCATTCGAGATAAACACTCTAAACCAATGATTACAAGATCACATATGAAGAAAATAAAGGCTCTCCCTCTATTCATTTCCAAACCAATCTTATAGAGAAGAAAAACTTAGCCAAAATTTATCTTTGAAATTCATGTTGGTGAGATTTAAATGTTGAACGTTGATACATATTCATCTACACCAGTGAAGTTTAAATGTTGAATGTAGAAACATGCTTGCCTTCATCGATGATTTTTTTTTGATGAGTTTCGAATCTCTCCTTCCATTTTGGAAACGATTACATGATTAATGATGGTGGGGTATTCACCATATCAGTGTCGATATTTACTTTGAGGTCGATACACAGTTAACTTATCCTCCTCTTTGACACTTACGGAAAATTTTGTAAGTAACTTTTCAATGTTCGTGGATCATTCTTATTAAGATGTAGATACACCTTTCTATGTCAACAAGGATGGTATTTCTGACACTGATACAAGTGTGTATCGTCGCCAAAAAAATTAACTCTCTGATTTTGATAGGAAGGCCTCAAAATCACCCAAATGTAAAATAAATCCAATCCATCTCTTTCTCCATTCTTTTCCTTGATTAGGATTTTGTGTTTCTATCCGACAATTGGCATTTCTAGTGAATTAATGATGAATATATATTTTTTGTAGATTCAAACATGTCACCCCACAAACGATAGAATATTTCCAGTGAGGCCCCTTTGGAAGAGGCATCTACAAGTGGAAGCTTTCAGGAGGAATAAGTAGACCTCCCAAGACCCATTTATGACGACACTAAAGGGGTGATCGATAAAGAAACATAAATCAAATGGGGTGAGGTTTATTAGATGTTCAACAATAAAATATTTCCCCAGAGGCTAGAAGATGGCTTTGATCTCAGGACGTTTAAAACCATTATAAATTCCAAGTTGTATAAGGTGGAAACACACACAACGATTTTTCCCTGCATGGAGGCCATTTCATGGATAGTGAAGCATGTGGATTTGGAGACTAGGTACATTCTCAATGCTAGGGAGAACCTGATAGCATCTTTTGAAGCATCAACTATAGCTTCTTGCAACCACCTGAATATCGAGGAAAGATCACTACATGAAAATATTATAAATAATTTCCTGCTTAAGTCAAAGGATTTGTTAAATGCCTAGTACAAACCCAACAAACCATTCAAATCAAGGCCCTTAGAAAAGTACCCCACCAACTTGCTAAGAATGCCTTACCAATATGCGGTGGCGATGTTATGTATATTATATGGAGAACCCAATGCTTTGAAATTCTTACTGACTTGGGCACCTCTTATTTACTACATTGTGGATGTCGGGTTGACCTTCAACTGGGCTGACATTCTATCAACATCCCTGGAAGAAGCTACGAGAGAAATCAAAGAAACATTTCCTAGGAAATTTCTTAGTTTTCACATGTCCTATTTTCTCCTGGACATGGTATGCATCTACCATGCATATTCACAGATGGGTTAGGCATGGCAGTGAATAAACTCCTCAATTCACATTTACTGCAAGGTTCTCTGGGAGCACAATTATAGAACAAAATTTCACAATATTTGTTATCACTTCCTAGCACTATTGTTCTAGCTTATCTTTAACTTACATGCACCATGTATAATAGACAATCATATGCAATAATACAAAGGATTGGATACCGGTACCTCTTGGAATATGGAACATACTTAAAAATATACAGAGCCACCAAAGCTCCATATTTGCTTCCAAGATTTGTTCCAGACAAGCTTGTTTTATAAGAAATTTCTTATCAAACCGTGGTGCACGAAGTCATCGTAGCTCTCTACAGGGACAAGAAAGTTGTCTAGCCTCCTTTTCCACTACAAGTCGGGTTGTATTCCTTTGAAGATGTTAATTAGGCCCATCCTTTTCCACTACAAGTCGGGTTGTATTCCTTTGAAGATGTTAATTAGGCCCAGTCCGAAGTGGACATACTAACATATTTCCACTTTGGAGAGGAAATATATTATGAAGGCATGATCCTCTAGATGTGGTAAATAAACACTGCCTCAACCATGAGCACAGATGAGAATACATGACAGACGATTGGAAAGAAGAGGAAATTCATTGCCATGTCAGAACATACCATGATGTCATATTCGGGAGAAAGGGAAACCCACTAGGCATAATTTTAGACAAACAAAGATCCTAGGAGGCCTAGAAGAATGCTAATGAATAAGTGACAACAACAACAACCATGACTACAACCACAACCTCCTAACCAGTAGTAGCAATAGAAAAGGAAGAAAAAAAAATAAAAGCATATGAAGTAGAATAAAACACTCGAATAAAATAAGAGGAGGATGAGAAGAGAAAACAAAAGGAAGCTGAGGAAGCAACATCGGTCATGTTAGCTTCAAAAAAAAAAGAAAAAAGAGAAAGGTGAAGAGAAAAAAGAAGATACCACTGAGAAAAAGAGAAAGGAAGAATAAGTTTCAGCTAATGCAACAACTAAAGCCAATGCAACAACGAAAGCTGAGATGACAACAAAAACAACCTAGAAAATAGAGTATTTTATGAAGCAGTAGCTAAGGCTGAAGAGGAGGAGAAAAGGACACAGGATGAAGAAGCATTGAACAATGATGCTTCTCCCATGGAGACAGATGTCCTGGGGTCATCCACTGAGGGCCCACTCACTGGTGGAAACTTCCCACTTGGAGAAATAGGAATGGGACTCTTCACACCCTCCAAGGCTCGCAAGATGGACAATAAAGACCTTTCAGTTTGACAAGGCCTTCGACAGAATTGTACAACAACAAAACAAGAAGCCCCGAGTCACTAGGAAAGATCCCATATCAGTGGTTACAAAAATCACTATGACAGAAGATGTTATGACGGACCCGATCTCTATTGCATCAACTGATGTTTCCTTTATGATGGCATCAGAGAAAAATATCAAAGACTTGATCCGCAAAAACTAAGAAAAAGATGATCAGATCATAAAGATGTAAGAAGAAGTCAGGTGCGGGAAAAAATATAAGGGGAGCCTTAAAGATTTCATAATATGTGTTGAAAGAGTGAGAATAGAACTCCATGACATAAAAACCGAAATGTATTCAAACCTCCAATTCTTCAAATAGTTGGCGGTACAAATTATGGCCCAACACAACCTATTAAAGTCCAAGAACGTATTATTCACCACCATCATAGAAGGTTTGAATGATATGCAACAATACATTTTTGATATGCCCCATCAGGGCTACCCCGCATATCGAAGTGGAAGAGGAAAGTTGATTATTCCTCGCTTGATAATTGTTAACAAGATTAGGAGAAGTCCCAAAGGGATATAAAGAATTCTCTAGTAATGTGTGCACAACTTCACAAGGCAACACACATTTTAACACATAAAGGGAACCTGCCTCTTGTCGAAGCACTTGGGAAAACCAAATATGAAGAATGGAGTTTCGAAGAGGTCTAGATGAATATGAAGTAGAGGCAAGTAAATTCCTAGGCTGCGACTAGGGTAACAATGGATCTGATGGAAGAACATCTCGTCAATCCATCCAAAACAAAAACATGATTCAAGATTCCATGGTCAACTTGATGAGAGATATGAAAACCCTCTCACACAACTAAATTTCTCATGAAGTTTCCTTGGAGACATTTTTATACCATAGAGTGATCACTATAATAAGACAACATGAAGCTTGGGGATCTTACTTGAGAGAGAAGGACACATAAAGAAAGACAAACAACCAATTCGAATTTGTTCACAACCATCTCCTATTTGTCTTTTTGTCAACTATAATTAGTTTTGTCTTATTGTAACATTTGTCAACACCATTTGAGAGGGGAAGTTGAAGATACTTGTAACTGCTTCTTGCAGAATCTAAGAAAACTCCATTGGAAGTTACTAAAATTACTATAAGTAAAGGAAGAGGCCCATTTTTAAAGGGCTCTTCAAGCATTGTAAATTCGGGAACTATTTTCTGAAGTAATATTGAGAAGACCTCAAGGTCGATTTTGTTAGAGATAATTATTGTTACTTATGGCTACTTTTTTGTGAACTATTTCCAA
>CBVK0101641863.1:0-12061 GCA_900067695.1 Picea abies
GAATTTTTGAACTTAAAAGTAATTTTATGACCATCTACATTTTCTACTTACTAGTTAGGAAAGACTAGCAGAGATTTTGGCTTCACCCAGTGTATCTCCATTTGTTGCACATGCACAACAACATCCAATTTTCTTGTCTTAGCATCTCTCTAAGAAAATAAATTGCCCCCCCCACTCTAATATTTCCTACTAGGACCCTCACACACTCTCTCTCTCATGTGAAGGACTAAGCCTGAGTCTTCCTCCTGCTCTTCTCACCTTACCATTTCCAATTTCTCTTATAGACTTGTTGACCCACACTTCAGCGAGTTCCTTCTTCATGCGCCGATACATAACATATCGAAAAATGCATCTTTCATCCACCTACACATTGACGCAACAATGATGTCTTCGCGATACATAGGAAACATTCCTTCAAACTCGGCTTATGCGTCGATGCACTTCCACTAAACCTCGCTAACACACATCTTTATCACTGACGAATTTCGTGTGATCAATGCCAACACATTGGTAATGTTCACACAATTAACTTCACCGCACACATGCCTTTCACCGGTTAACTTCTTTTCATATTCACCGATGCATCACATATTGGTAGTGTCTCTCCCTAGCCGATGCATTGTTTGTTTCCCTCTTCTATCACTAATACACCAGCTTAAGGATTTCAACCCCTTGTCATTGCTGAGCGCATCAATGATGATCTTATCCCTCTCGCCAACACTGATCAGGTCAGTGTGGCCCACCTTCGTTATGAGGCCCATTTCATCCTCCTCTCAACTCAAATCCTTCTTACTGCACTCGTCGATCAATATCCTAAACATTTATGGTGACTAATATATGCATGCCTAATTAGAACGCTGGTCACTGATCACCTACCGTACCTGACCTACTTCATATTACACTCGTAATCAAGTTTGTGGTGTCACCAGTAACTTTCATCATGCACATCGTATCGGCTTTTTTTTTGTGTTTCTTGATTTCATGACTGAATTTGGATTATGAAAGCACCGTCTAGCAATAGACGGGTTAACCACAACACCTGTTGATCTTGCACTAGCTCTAAAACACACTTCGGAAGAAACTCGGGCCTCTTAATGCCTAGATAGTACTAAGCGCTCCGAACGTTAGTTGGTTGTTTTAACAGATTTATAATTTTGTGTTAATGACAAATCACTGCAACATCAATGGATGAAATAAATCCCTATACATCATAGACGACACATGAACTTACAGAATCAATTTTGAATGAAGCAACAACAAATGAGGGACCTGTACTTTTATTAAAAAATTCCTTTGAGTGCAATTTTCATCATTTGTCAAAATGTTCCATCTCCTTTGCACAGATGTTTGAAGATTAAAATTTTAATTTGAAACAATTTTCATAATCATTAATGAATATGACAATGTCACTCATATAATTTTTGGGTTATGCACTGTTAATTTGTAATGAAATGATTCTAATTTAAATTAAAATAATATGATTTTATATTTCATTTAAAAAATTTGAACTTTAAAAGGAGAGGAAATTTTAAAATGGCATCGAGTTAGCAAAATGAATAGAACGAGGGCTCCAAATATCCATTGGAGGGAATGAGAAAAACTCCGTAAAAGGAAGAGCTCTGAATCCATCGACAAAGATGAGAAAAACTTCGCCAAAGCCCATCAGAAGCAATGAAAGGAAGTGCTTCGATGGCTCATCGACAAGGTTAATATGAAATGCTTTGAATGTCTTTGGAGGACATGAAGGAAACTACGTCGATCGTCTTCAGAAGACATGAAATGAACATTGCCGAATCTCATCGGAGGCAAGGAGAGGAACTCCTCCGATGAGAAATCGGTGGCAATGAGGGAAAGTCCTCCAAATCTCATCTGAGGCAATGAAAGGAAGCCCTCCAGATACAATCTTTCCTTATAGAATGGGAGCAACGGTTTGAGTCACGATTTATGAGAAAGCACGGGTCTCGATTTTAAAAGAACATACGACCTTTGCATGGTTAACGATGCCACTTCAATTCTAGATATCCATCTTCATACTCTCTAGGAATCCACATGGATTGCTCACCCATTTAATCAGATGTTGCAGAATTTATGGTTTTATAGTCAAAATTCCCTCTCCACTTTATCCTTTAAAAAATTACACACATTCCAAGTCCGACTTAACTCAATCGACGCCCCAAACATTTGAACCCATCATGCACACGACATAGTTGATTGTGAGTGCTTTGATCGACATAGTTGATAGCAAGTCCATCGATACACTTGGACCACTTAACACTAAGGACAACACACATATCGAAGCACTTAACATTAAGTCTAGTGATGAGGTCGGGGCACTTAATATTAATTCCAACGATGAGACCGGAGTAATTCCCTATTGTAGTCAGGGAGAAAGTACGAGAAGTTGCCAGTAGACCCTTACATATAACAATACACATTATAAAATCATATATAGAGGCACACAAGCATAGATATAGACACAAACAATAGCGGGAGAACCATCAAAGCATTTTATTAGATATGGCCAAAACGACCTCTGTCTTTCCATTACATAATGATGTATATATATGATGTATAGTTACTAGTCGGTTACATTAAATGACGCGTTATTCGACTCTAACTACCTATTTGAACGACTTCCTTAATCGACTCAACTAGAGGGTCTAGTCGACAGAGCCGACTAGCCCCTATAACATCTCCCCCCCTCCCCTCAATTCCTTGCTCATCCCAAGCAAGTAGGTAAGTATGACACAATTTACAAAAAAAATCTACTAAAGTCCTTCTTCTGAGGCTATTACAAAATGAGAATAAGAAAGAGAGAACATAAAATAATGAAGTTTCTTTTCTTTATTGAATCAAAGGTGTTTCTATGTGTAGGTAGATCGTTCTTTTAGTGCAACTTTCCAACTTTTTTTTAGTTTTGGTAGTATCCCTGATTTTGTGTCCATAGTCAGCTTTTCTTCCCACAAAAATGTGTTACTTGAAACAATATTTTGGCAGTTTCTTTCAGTGCGTTGTTCAAGTAACCTGAACTGGATATGACTTCCCTAACCTGTCTTAGGGATGATTCTCGAATGCCCCACTTTCATGGGAATTAAGAAAGTGAGGTCACAGAGGGACATTCCTTCCTTCGCACAATGGAAATTCTCTTCTTCTGATGTCTGTATCCAAGATGGTTGGCTAACTTCTGCATTATGAGGATCTAGATTAGGTGGGTCGTCATCTTCTACGTTCATCACCATCATGGTCTATGTTGTAAAACTTAACTGCTTGTAGAATGGTTTCTCTTTGTTCCTTTAGCTCTAATATATAGGGGCTGGTTTCAAGATATTGAGGGCAACTGATAGGATAGCCGAACGCTTCAGACATAACTCAATCTTCAAAGATCTCAATTTTGCATAGAAGTGTGCGATTAATGATGTTTTATGTCTTTTGTTATTGGGGATAATACCAATGTTTTGGGCTCAACTGCTTTGTATGCTTACATAATCTTTACTGTCTTGATGAGAGATATTGTTTATCCTAACCAACCGTCTATACATCACGTGAAATATTGTGAGTTTTTGTAATAACCAGTTGTTTCTTAGTAACGATTTCAACATTGATTATTGGTTCATGTGAATAGACCTTTCTGTTTCTACAGGCGATCGGAATATCTGTTTATGTCTTCTTCTGATCTTCTGATGGTTTGTTCGTTTAACTCTATGCTTGTATTAATGATGGTTTGAACTGCATTTTCTTTGAATGATATTATTCTAGGGTTATTTTTGAAATCCTACTGGTGTCCCCCCCTTCCGCCGAAACAACACCAATAGGGTTGTGGCTTGTTATCTACGATATTTCTTTACTCGGGCCCCATTGACTAATTTATTAAAGGGTTTCTCTTAAAGTGTTCTTAGTTGGACTACTCCTGAAGTTTGAATATATTCGACCACATATGGATCAAGCCATGTCATTTCTAGTTTTTGTGGATTTCCTTTTACTTGACATGTCGTGTCTTAGGAGCCAAATATTCTTTCCTTTCCCTCTGCAAGTTAGTTGAGCCATTCAACATAATATCCAAGGCTCTCGTCTTCATGTTGCTTCATTCTAAAGACTTCCTCTCTTCTTTCTTTATCTTTGCAGTAGTCTTGGTATTTTTCCAGAAACTTCTTCATCATTTTCTCCCAAGTGTGGATACTATATTTACCAAGGCCCATGAACCACCACAGTGCGGTTCTCTTTAGTGTGGAGGGAAAGAGTTATAGTTTCTTGGCGTCTGTCACATAGTCGTAGCTTCTGCAAAGGATGACTAACTCGAAGAGGAATGTAACATCTCCATTACAATCCCTCATTTAATTAATGCTTATGTGGATACAATATGTGGCTACGACCAAGCGATGTAATGTGTGAGTTGTATTTCAATGGTATTTCAATATTTTAATAATAAAAATGTGATTCCAGTTGCTAAGGGGACATGGACAGGAGATGGGGGCTGAATTAATCCACAAGAGGGGTTAAGTGTCTAGGATAATGGCCAAGAGGGGTCAAAGGGGGAACTACCCATGTATATCAATTTAACCCATTTTCATAAACTTGTCAATTGTATATGAACCTTCTGATTTCTGATTGAGTGTTCCCAAATCCAAACATTGAATAGATGTAAGAGGGTGGGTGTGAATGGTCACATCCTTCTGATTGAGTGTTTCCAAAGCCAATCATTGAATGTATGTAACAGGGTGGGTGTGAGTGGTCACATCCTAGATTTATTGGGCACATGGGGGTTGAGTAAAATCAGCTCGGGGAAGAGTGTGATTCAAGAAAGGAAAGCCACAAGAGAGGGATTTGTATGGGTTGGGACAACAATTAGAGAGAGGAAGAAAGAGAGATTGGATTTGGTGCGGCCATGGAGGGAGAATTCTGGAGTGAATTGGAGCCGAATTGGAGCTGGAGAACTAAAGAGCTCGATTGTTAGGATGGAAGAGTGAACTACTATGGGAGTTTCACTAAAACAACAAGTGTTTATTGTTTATTTGATGATAGTTTTCCTAGCAGCAAGTTCCCTTAAGTTCTTAGCTGAGATTTTCCTAGTTACCTGTGCTAGAGAGACCCTGATAAAATAATTGTGCATTCCTTGGGCTATCCCTGATAAACAGATGGTACATCCCTTGGGTTAACCCTGATAAATGGATGGTACATCCCTTGGGTTACCCTAATAAATAGATGATACATCCCTTGGGTGATCCCTGATAAATGAATAGTGCATTCCTTGGGTTGGGAAGGTCAAGAGGAAGAGAACTGGTGGAAATATCGAGATAGTTGTAGGAGAATATCAGTTGGGTTATGAGCTTTATGAGATGTGAGTGGACTGTGAGAGACCACCCTCTTTTATGGATTACTAACCTCAGCTCGGGGGTGACCAGTTGTTGATATTTGGAACATTTGGTCTATGGTTGGGTGGAATGTCTGTCCCAGGTAGCTGGTTGCATGATTCTTGTTTAAAGATAAGTGTTTTATCTTGTACTGAGTTATTTACATGTGTTATTGTTGTGCATGAATTATGCATGAATGATAATGACTTATGTTAAATCCTAGGTCTGCACCTCTTCCTTCTACTCATCAAACCAACATGTTTATCTATCAACTTGATCCTTAGTTAGTTTTTCTTCTTCATTGTGTGTTAAGTCATTTCGTTTTTAGTCATCCCTTATTTTCTTATGATTTGTTGTTTTTCTTTTTATAAGATTAAGTCAAGTCTTTATTTGAGTTTGGATAAGTTCTATCACCATGTTTTATATCACTGATGGATCACATGAGTTTGGATAAGTTCTATCACCATGTTTTATATCACTGATGGATCACATGGAGTTAACTTAAGCCTACAAGTGTAAAAATGTTGATTGCAAGAATGACATCATTCCTGCAATCAACAAACAGACTCTATTTTATGAGTTTTTATGTTTTAAAAAATATTTCAGAGTTTAAATAAAAGCGTGTGGGTGCCCAGATCGCTCTCACATAGTCCTTGTACCCTCGAGATTGTGAAAATTTGTTCCTTGTGCAGTTATCATTGCATATTTTGTGCAGATATCATTGTAGGTTGTGAGTGAACCCAAAGTAACGCACATCTTTGGCCACCATTACCAACAATGACAGCTAAGGTTTTCACAGAACCTGGGAGTTCATCCAAATCCACCCAACATGCTAAATAAAAGACCTTACTGTCGNNGGAGTTCATCCAAATCCACCCAATATGCTAAATAAAAGACCTTACCTGCAAAAAAAAGAACCAGATCAGACAAAGAAAGATCAAGCATTCCAGAAAAAGACAAATAGAAGTTCATAGTTAAAGACACATTCAAATTATCAGTTCCTGTCATCATTCTAGGAAGGGAAATTTAGGCTCCATTTCTGATCAAATCGTAGTGAATCTTCCAAAACGTTTAAAATCCACTTTAGGAATGGGACGATTTAGCTTAATCATTGGTGGTTTTCCAAATTTCTCAACGATTTGGGAGAAATTATTGTCTGATCAAAATGGAATTTTCATAATATTGTGATAAAGTATTTGGGTTTTCACCTAAAACCCAATAGCTATAAGAAGATAGTCTGGAAGTGGATTTTAAGGAAATTAGAGAATAGGCTAAACATATGGAGTCACAAGTGGTTGTCCAGAGTCGATCGACTAATTCTGGTGAAATCAGTCCTCGAGGCTATTCCAGTGTATTGGACATATTTAGCTTGGATTCTAAATTTATGTGGGCTGGGACTAAGGATAAATAGGTCATCCCTTGGGTTAGATGGTCTAATTTAGTAATCCCAAAATTTCTTGGGGGTTGGGGGATAAAAAACATCTTCCTGTTTGCAAAATCCTTGGCAGGAAAATTGGTTTGGAGATTACTTTATACAAAGAATATATGGACTCAAGTGGTCACTCAAAAATACATCTGACCATCATCGTTACAGGATTGGATCAAATGCCCAATAAAAAGGCATGATGGGTCTTCCATCATTTGGAAAGAAATGATAAACTCATTTGAGGTCATTGGGGATGGCTTAGACTAGCATGTGGGTAATGGGAACACAATGCATTTGGGTACAAACACATGGCCGGGGAGTGGAGGAGCACATATTCTTCCCGATGTGTTTATTTAGACCTTACACGACAAGGGCCTATTTCACCTTAGTCATATTGGGGACTCCACCAAAACTAATATTTGGTCATAGGAATGGAAAACTCACACAAAATTGGGGATTGCAGAGGAGTACAGGGTTGTTTGGTTAAATTTTACCAGGGATTTAAAGCAGTCTCACATTCATTTGGTGGATAGGGAGGATGAATTGGTATGTGCCTTGGACCCTTTTGGCATATACACTCCAAAGATGGGTTATGCACAACTCAGTATAGCGATACACCTCAGGGTCCCATAATGGTGGTGGAAAGGGTTGTGGAAACTCTGTTGTCCACTAAAGTCCAAAATATTTATGTGGAGCATGATTTCCAAAATAGTACGAACTTGGGAAGTCATGAGAAAAAGATAGGTTCCAGGCCCTGGATGGTGTATCCTGTGTAAACAAGACGAAGAATCTCAGGTACACCTTTTTATTGCTTATCCTTTCTCAAAGGCGGTGTGGTAGGAGGTAGAAAATATGCAAGGAAAAACCTATATATGGCAAGGTCAGTCGACAGAAGACGCCTGGAAATTATGGATCTCCACCCCATCGAATAAAAATTTTTCTGCTATCCCACTCTTAGTTTGTTGGGGAATATGGCTAGCCAAAAATTCCCAAATGTTCCGCAAAAAAATGATCCCCCAGGAAGTCATTGCTACTCAATGTAGTAGTATTCTTGCTCATTTTCCCTAGGAAAAAACCAAGAAGAATAGAAGAGTTCCACAAGAAGAGAGAGTGGATCATCAAAGGCCATGGGCATATTTTTATGGCACTTCATAAAACATAAATCAATTATGTGGGGGAGGGGCCATCTTGTATCTATCCGACCATGTAGACTTCAAAATGAAAATGGGGATGGTACACATAATTTTGCAAAAAGGATGTCTCTAAAGCTACATTTACTATTTTCAAAGGAAAAGAATGTTACATCTGTTAATACCTAAACCTACATGATTGCAAGAATGTTTCCATTCTTGCAATACGCAAAAGCCTCCATTTGTACAAGCGTAAATTTTTCTAAGCCCACTATCCTTTGCATCATATTTTGTTGAGATATTATCTTTCAAAACCCTATCTGGTCCCTTCACCTTGATCTTTTTTAGAGTCAAACAAATATAAAATTTATTATTTTAAAATCTTTTTGGTTTTATGATAATTTTTATAATGTATTAACAATATTGGTTTCTTGTTAACCCAATCTCCAAGTCAATTTTCAAATCCTTGACACATAGCACAAAATCAGGAGATCATGCCATCAAATTCGTCATCATAACAACATTTGTCATGTTCTTAAATTATTGTATATGTCATATGAATGGATGATAATTCATGAAGCATCATGCATGCCAATGCCCTATCCCAACGTTGATGAGGGGATAAATGATGAAGGTAAAATTATCCAAGTACATAGATACACAGATGAATTTCTATTTTGGCCTCAATCGAATAAAATATGGATAGAAGTTCATAGTTAAAGATACATTCAAATTATCAGTTCCCATCATTATTCCAAGAAGTGAAATTCGGGCTCCATTTCTGATCAAACCGTAGTGAATCTTCCAAAACCATTAAAAACCCACTTCCATAATGGGTCCATTTACCTTGTTTGTGATTGGTTTTCCAAATATCTCAATGATTTGGGAGAAATTATTGTCTGATCAAAATGGAATTTTCATAATATTGTTTTCACACGCCCAATCAATAGAGACATTCCCAAATTCTCAGGAAAATTCAAGCTTTCCATGATACATATGGCAAGGCATTTAATAAGCCAACTTCATATCCTCTGCATCAAATCCATCATATTAAGGCAGAAGATAGCGAATAAGGTGGCATAGGATCATTCCATCAAAGATAAGGATTAGACTTCTCGTATGGGGGTTCTCCAAAATATTAAGTTAAGGGTTTACCATGTTCTTGTTGCAATTGATGTGGAATCTCGTGGTCTTGATATTAAAAATAAATCTTTTGTAAACTTTGAGATTGTCAAATATATTATTTCCATAAGAACAATACATCGAAATCAAAGGTTGAGTATTTCAAGGCAAGATCAACAACTTAGATTTCTTGCAATTAATTTAGCAGAATGTGTAGAATTTATGTAACTTCCATTGCTATCTTTTACTAGTTACAACTCATGAAGACTCTTGTTATGCATCTTTTTCACTTCAGTTATCAACAATAGCTCTGGTTGCATTGATAGAATATTTTTTTGTTTAATTAGATATACTACTGACACTTGTAATAAATTGTTTCTTTTGATTAGAACACTTTTTTTAAGGTCGAGCATTGGAAAATTCCTCCAATTCACGAAAAGGAAACTCAATTCCATTTTTTACAGGCAATACCTTTTTCCCCATGTTTTAGTCACTATCTTCAAGTGCAATTTCCGAAAGGATGGAAATGAATTTTTGGAAACCAAAAGACATTTTTGTGGGAACGGGCCCATTCACAAAAGACTCTCTCAATTTTTACACAGGTTTCATGGTTTGGAAGATTCGAATGAATCTTTACAACCCATTTTTCAAGATTTAAACATTTAATGATTTCATGTTTTAGTCACTATCTTCAAGCGCAGTTTCCGTAAAGATGGAAATGAATTTATAAAAACCAAAAGAGGTTTTTGTGTGGAATGGTCCCATTCACAAAAACCTCTCTCAATTTTTACAAAGATGTCATGGTTTTGGAGATACAAAGAGATATTTAGACCCTATTTTTCAGGAATTCGCCAGTTTTATTTTTTTTTAAATAACTCATAGACAACAGTAGATGAGCCACCTCATCAATTCGACTTGGAGATCTGATAGAGGTATTCAAACCCTCTCTTGATGGGGATAAATAGATGAATCTATGAATGCAAGAGGGGAGTGTTTCATTTTTTGGGGGTATCAAGCATCAGGATTTGGTTGTGCTTTGAAGTATCCAACTGCTAAGTTTCTCCACCTGGTGAATATAAATTATGGTGATAGACTATTTTCTCTTCAACTATTGTTTGTCTTATTATCTTATTTGAATGCAAATTGGAGTGTATGCAAAGAATTGTTTCATTTCCTTTCAACTATTGTCTCAATGAACTATTTATGGTCATACAACCTGATTTCAACTATTATTCATTGAATTGTTTATTATCATGCAACATGTTTGGAGGATTTGCATTTAGATACATATTTTAGATTTGAAATATCATTTTAAGTATGAAATTTCATACAACAAGTGACAAAATGTATGCTTGTTAGTATTTCCTCTATTTTGATCTTTACATGTTTATCTGTTTACTAGAATGTATGCCACCGGCTAAGGAGAACCTTGTAGTTGATGATTGTGGAACAACCCAACTAGATCCCTATCCTTGAAAACCCATCTACCAAATGACCATCAAAACCAACGAACTTAATTCATAAAAACCAATCTTTCCAACAATTGAGGTGGCCTAGCTCTGCCCTCTAGTAGTCAGGTGCATAACTTAGGACCAACAACTTATATGTTGTTGTAATGAATGGTTTAGTTGTATTTAATGTTGATTATTAGAATGCTTTAGATGCATCTGTTTTATGGTTACCGACCGTAGTTAAATCTGTTATAAATTGTAGTTGTAAGCTATAGGAAATTGGTTAATAGTAAAGGAATTACTTTAGTTAGCAAAAGTTTCATTTTTATGTGTATTACACATGTAATGTTGCTTAGTTGGAGGCTAGGTATGTTACAAATATGGTATCATAGCTAATAATGAGTTTCACATGACATGGCCCAGCCTGGGTGGTTGGGTACATTACAAAGTGGTATCAGAGCCCGATTTTCAGCATTGAGCCTCGATGGCCTGAGTTAGTAGAATGTTGAAGCAGAAAATCACAGAGAATTAATGTATGGAGTATCCCTGCAACTTGTTTATTTAAGTCATGGAAATGAAATTGAGAGAAATTGCATGGGTAATGTGAAGAATTGGTCCTCTTTAGAAAAATTTGAACATAAGAAAATCAGAAAAAAGGGGTATTTTTTTCCGTACAATGACGTCGACATGACGTGGAGGCCATGTGTCAGCTGATATGGTAGAAGAAAGACACGTGTTTCCATGGTGGAAGGTACATGTCGGATGGGATGAGAATTGGCAGGTGATGTGGATCCAGGTGGTAGACCAACTATCAGTCCTACAAAACCACGGTAAGATCTTGGAAAAATGACTAAGTGTTGGGACTTCTCGAATGGACTTATAAAAGGAAGGTTACACAATTACGAGTCTGTGAGTCCGCGAATCTTTGAAGAAGTGGAAAAATGGTTAAGTGTTGAGACTTCTCGGATGGACTTATGAAAATAAGGATACAAGATTATGAGTCCATAAGTTCGTGAGCCCGCAAAAAAGTGAAAAAATGGTTAAGTGGTGGGACTTCTCGTACAGAGTTATGAAAGGAAGGTTACAAGTTTATGAGTCCACAAGTCCACGAAGGAAAAAGGAGCTAAGTGTTGGTAGCGGTTTCATGGAATGTATGAAGAATATATATGTCTTAGATCCGCAATTAATCCATTAAAACAGATCAATGGTGAATATCTAATCAAGAAATGATCGGACAATTGTTGAGCATTGCTACTATGTTGCACATGCCAATGAATATCCCTTCATTGTTTTGGCACCATAACTTTCATCTTGGAGATCAGGTTGGAGAAAAAAAATAGTCATTGGAAATATATCGATAAGTAGAAGAGATATGTCGACCCATAATTTTGATCTGAGCACTATATTTTCTTCGAAAGTGATAAAAGTGAATTTTGTAGCAGCAAAGAGTGGAAATTGCAACTTGTAATTGTTGTCACTATTTGCTCAAAACTCAAGTTGAGGCATGAGGACAGTCGTTGGAAATTTGTTTAGAAAATGAATGCATTTAAGGAATCCTACTTGAGAGTAGTGCATTAATATTCT
>CBVK0101641892.1:0-11721 GCA_900067695.1 Picea abies
GACAATGGTTTGTGGGATTCCAAAATGTACCCAGACTCGTTCAAAGAAGAGCTTGGAAGTGGCCTCTGTTGTGATGTTCTTGTTGGAAGCAACCAGAATCGCCATCTTAGAAAAGCGATCAACAACCACAAAAACACAGTCATTTCCCCACTTCGTGGAGGGGAGGCTCGACATGTAGTCCATTGATATGGATTCCCATGGCCTGTCGGGAGTAGGAAGAGGGTTGTACAGACCTTGTTTCTTAGTGGTTGGTTTGGCAATAATGCAGGCAGTGTCGGACCTGATATACCTTTTGACCTCCTGTCGAAGTTTTGCCAATAGAAATGTTTATGTAGCATCGCCACTGTCTTTTCGATGACGAAGTGTCCTTCCACCCAACTATAGTGGGATTCCCAGATCAATTTCGCTCGCTCACTTGATGGAACACAGATATGGCCCAGACAACACAACAACCCATCCTGAAGATGGAAATTATTGGCAATTACGTTTGCACCCAACATTTGGTAGGTGGTGGTGAAGTCTGGGTCTGTCTCATAGAGTTAAGTCCATTCATAGGTCTCATAGCCGCAGGAGTCTAGCACCGTGGTGAGTGTCACGACTGGTGGTTTGTTGAGTCATTCAGCAATGCGATTGGTGCTTCATGTTTTATACTTTATGTTGAGGTGGAATTGTTGCAAGTATGTGGACCACTTTTGATGGCAATCATTCTGCAATTTTCCTTGTGTCTGCATGAACTGCAGTGGCTTATGATCAGTGTGGATGATTGTCAAGCCTAGGGGGCTTAAGCCTGGGAATAATACTTTAATATTGTTCCAAGAGATATGTGCATTATATGTTTTAACCTAAGTCCTTTTGGAAGGACAGGTGATTTTCCAAATGATGGGAGGAACGCATGCAGTCACATGGGTGATAAGTGTCAACCCCGGTGCATGCAATAAAAGGCTGAGACGAGTCGTGTTGGGTTTTTTTTTTCTCTCTCCTCCATTTGACCCTGGGCTGTCCTGAGCGTGAACCGTGTGACCTCTGCAAGAGACCCTCGTGCAATTCTGAAACGGGGAAAAAGCATGTGTTTGTCTCTGCAAATCTGTGTACACCCTCTGTTCTGAGAGCCGAGAAGACTGTGTTCACTTTCTAATAAGCTCGATTCATCCTCCCCATTCTGCACTAGAGATTCTGTGTAATCCCTGCGGAAATTGCTTCTCACACAATTCCGAAAATCAACACCGAGAGACCTTGCCGCCATTGCTGAGCTTGTTTGAGAAGTCTGAGTCTGTATTCTCGGTTGACTATAGTGGACATGTAGAGAGGGAATGCACGTGATTTGCTGTCCAATGCAGGTGGTAATTGAGCCTGTGTGTGATGTCTCTCTAGGTGAGGGAGGTGGATGTTGTTGGAAGAGGTTTCTTCCAGAGAGTGTCCAGCACCAGCTTTAGGCTCTGAGACTTCCTGATCCGTCCTGTTGCCGAGACCCAGAGAGGGAGGTTAGCACCGATGGACTATGCTTGTGAAGGTGTATACTCCCGGGCGAAACATGCATGTGGGGAATGAGAGTCTGGTAGTAGTGGGCGTAAGATGGCATCTTGGGAAGAATCCTTCTAGATTTTCAGTGCTGTTTTCCCAGTAACCTCAACCTAGCCTATGATTCCTTGCCTTGGGGTGGAGCTTAGTCCTAGCTTGGGGGTGACCCACTGCTGAGCTGATGAGCAGTGCGGTCTAAGCCTGGGAGGTTCGTGGAAGGCCTGCACTTGGTTGGTGGATTCTACCACTATTAAAAGATAAGTATCTGATTATTCTTTAATCATGTTTTGTATGACTCTGCTGCTTATGTTATCACAATTTCCGTTGTGTATATGAATTAATATGAAACGCTATTGATTGTTAATTATAACAGTAAATAATATGTTTTACTCTGAGCTTAAATGTGTTTATTTGTTTAAATGCATGTGGATTATATAATACCTGTATGAGTTATGTACAAAGTGGTGTTATAGATTTCTTTTAAGAGGTTTAAGCCTTGGTAGCCAGAAAAGGTGTGCTACAAGTATGTGGACCACTTTTGATAGCGGTCATTCTGCAATTTTCCTTGTGTCTGCATGAACTGTAGTGGCTTATAATCAGTGTGGATGACTGTCTCCTTCTCAAGAATGTAATGTCTCCACTGGCAACATGCTTGCACAATGGAGTACATTTCTTTGTTGTAAGTAGGGTACTTACGGACAACATCTGATAGTGTCTCACTATGATAGGCCACGGGGTGGCTGTGCTGAGTGAGAACGGTGTCCACCGCATAGTCTGAAGAATCTTCTCAATCTCAAAGGGTTGTTGCAAGTCTGGTAGTGAAATTACTGGGGCTGAGCACAAGCGCTGCTTCAAATCGTTGAATGCTTGTTGTTGGGACCGAACCCACATAAATTTCCCCTTACCACCACCCCTTGTTATTTGGCTAAGGGCCCATTCAATATGGGAGAATCCCAACACGACCTGCGGTAGAAATTGGCAAGGCCCAAGAAGCTTTGAAGCTTAGTGAGTGTGGTAGGGTTTGGTCAGTCACAGATGACTTGGATCTTGGTTGGATCCACATGTACGCCATGTTGATCAATTATGTACCCCAGGTAATGGACCCTGTCCATGACAGAGGATCATTTTTCCAATTTGGCATATAGTTTGTGCTACCGCAGGGTGTGCAAAACCTATTGAATATGATGCAAGTGTTCGGCCCAAGTCTTGCTGTAAACGAGACTATCATCCAGATACACCACTACAAAATTATTGGTGAAGGGTTGCAGGATATCATCCATCATCCTCATGAAAGTGGCTGGAGCATTTTTCAAACCAAAGGGCATGACCAACCATTCAAAAAGGCCTTCCTTTGACTTGAAGGTGGTTTTCGATACATCTGTCTATTCTATCAGGACCTGGTGGTAGCCAAAATTCAGATCAATCTTACTAAAGTATTTGGCCCCCATGTGTTGATCAAGGAGGTTGTCGATTTGAGGAATCGAGTACCGGTTTCTGACTATGATTTTATTCAGAGCCTGATAATCAATGCAGAGTCGTCAGGTTCTATTTTTCTTCTGTACCAGCACAATTTGGCTCCCGCAAGGTGATGAGCTAAGACAGATGTGCCCCTTGTGGAGAATTTCTTGGATCTGTCGCTTGATCTCCTCATTCTCTAATAGAGAGCGATGATAGACTGGCCCATTGGGAAATGGTGAAGTGGGTGCTTGACCTGGCAGTGTAGAAGTACCCCAATAGGTGAGGAGAAGATATCTCAGTATTCTTCCATGACCTTATCTACTTGCTTATGTTGTGTGGAGAGGTCAGCCACGGAGACCCTAGATGTGGCTATCATCTTTTGCTTATTCTGAGAGAAAATCACGAAGAAGAAAAACTTCCCCATCTGAGAGATGATCTTCCTGCATTTCTTAGCATAGATCAAGGAAATACAACTAGGTGGGACTGCCTTGGGTATCCTGTACAATTTCCTGTTCAAAGTAATAATAACACTACGAGGCCTAGACTCATATACAGCATGATGATTCCATAAATAAGGTTGGCCCAAAAGAACATCAAAAACTTCAAGAGGAGAAAAATCACACAATACCTCATCTTTGAAGGGCTTGATGTCATACAACAGTCGGCATTGTTGGCTAACGCGGAGATCGCTTCCTTGGCGGAGCCATCCAATGGCGTAGGGTTGTGGGTACGTTTTTGTTGGCAAGGCCAACCGCTTGACAACCTCTGCTAAGATGAGGTTCTTCTGGCTACTTCTATCCATGATGAAGTGCAGCGAGGTTCCTTTTACCCACATTTGTGAATGGAAGAGGCATTCTCCTTCTTCTGGCTCATTTGGTTCACTAGGCTGGAACTTGGTGGTAGAAACGGTGGCACTAGGTTCCATGTCAATGATCAGACTTCCCCTTTTTGGTTCTAGCTCAGAGTCTGAACCCACATCTAAGTCAGAGGCTTTCACTTCGGCCACCAGCGACTACTTTGAGCGGCAGTCAGTAGTGTTATGCCAAGGGCTCTTATAGAAGTCGCACCACTTCTTGGTATCTTTCTTTGTCTTTCCGATGTCCTTCTTTTCTTGTGGCTTGGACTGGTTGTCCTAATACTATGTATCTTTTCTCTATCTTTTGTTCTATGGGTTGGGGACACTATTTCCTATATCTTGTTGTGAGGGGTTCCTAGGCCCAAATTTCTGCATCTTTTGTTTTAGCTTATGCTCGATTTTGACGGCATATCAGTAGGCTGCACCCAAGGAAGAGATGTCCAAAAATTCCATTTTGGTCTGGATGTATCTATGCAGAGCATCGTGATACTTGAGCACCAGATTTTACTCTGAATCTTTGATACCCATCCTTGTGCGCAAGGTATGAAAGATATTCTTGAAATCTGGCACTGCTTGGTCTCTTTCTTGCCATAGTGTGGTCCATTTGGTATACAAGTCATCATAACTTCTGACAGGATAGTATTGTTCCTTAATAGCATCCACTTTCCCCTTTTCCCTGAATCTAATTGAGACAGGTGATCAGGCCCTACGTTGCATCTTCCAGGTTTAATGATCACTTCTAAAGAAAAATTTTGAAACAATAGCAACCATCTACACATTGTCCCTTCCAACACAGGTTTGTTGACTAAATATTTCAATGCAGAATGATTAGTAAAGAACTTAAAATGAGAACTTAACAAATAATGTCTAAATTTTTGCAAAGCATAAATCATAGCTAAACCCTCCCTTTCTGTTGTTGTATAGTTTCTCTCATCTTGCGATAACTTCCTTCTCATAAAAACATAAGATGATCCATGGCTCCATCCCCTAGTTGCGCTAAGATAGCTCATAAGGAAATACCTAAAGCATCTACATGGACATGAAAATCATTTTCCCAATTTGGAAATATCAGAATAGGTGTCGTGTTGAGCTTCTCCTTTAGGGTCTCAAATGCTTTATCACATTCTGGGGTCCATTGGAACACTTTGGCCTTATTTAATAGATTTTCCAGTAGTGCAGTGATGTTTTCATATCTTCTGATGAACCTACGGTAGTACCCTGTATGTCCCATCATGGAGCGCAACTTCTTAGCACTCATAGGTGTTGGCATGTTCAAAATGATCTCAACTTTGGTTAGGTCTACATGTACTCCCTCTCAGCATAATATGTGGCCTAAAAAATTTCCATGTGGCACACATAAGATACTCTTTCTAAGGTTCAATGATATCTTCAATTCTCTACATCTGTCAAACATCAGACTTAGTAGTGCTACATGTTCCTCGAGTAAACTATATATCCTCCAATCATCCATATAAAATTATATAAACTTGTGAATAAACTATCAGAAAGATGCTATTACAATCATAGAGAAAACTGCAGGGGCATTCTTTAGTTCGAATGGAATCACATTGCAGGAAAATGACCCCCATTCCATTATAAATATGGTCTTCATTTTGTCCTCTTCAACAAGCCTTACTTGGTGATACCCCGAAAATCCATTTGTAAATGAGTAAGACTCTTTCCCTGCAACATGTTCTAGTGCCTCGTCAATAAAAGGTGTTGAAAAAGGGTCCTGCACGCAAGCAGAGTTAAGGATTTTTTAGTCTACACAGACCATGATATCCTCTGTACATTTCTTGCTCTAGATGACTATTGGGCTAACCCATTCTGCTTCATCCACTGGAAAAATAAGTCCAACTTCCAGCATCTTGTCTATTTCCCTCTTAACCTTCTCTTTCACTCAGGGGTTAAGGCGGTATGGTCTATGCTCACAGGATTTGATCCTAGTTTTAATTCAATTTTCATTTCTAACATAACTCCTTTGATCCCTTTTAACTCTGAAAATATTTTTGGGAACAAATCCTCATATTCCGACAACAAACTCTGTATTTATTGAATCATTTTCTCATCCCAGTAATCTCCCAGCATAGCTATCTTGGGTTTCTTTGTGGTTCCTATATTGACGTTTCACAACTTCAATGGGTGATTATAAGAACCATCAATCTAACTAGGTATGATGTTCTAGATTTCCCTCTTCCCTTCTGTCTCTTTAATGACTAAGTTTCTTTATTCTTCTAAATCATCTAGGATTTCCAAATCCTTCTCAATATTATAGCATTCTACATGTGTCTTGTCTAATTTTAGGTGAATATTAGTCTGAAGTTATCGGCTATGATTTGCGCATACCACTAGGTCTTATTTCTGATTACTATTTTATGTAAAAAGAAATTCTTTAATTCTTTGCAGGACTACTTCAAGCTCAGGGTACTTGTAAAAGAGAATTCCTTGCAAAAGTGATCTTCCAATGTTTTCCAGTCGTTGGTCTGTCTTCTAGTTTCTTCGTGCATGAACCAATCTTTCAGGATTGGACCTAGTGAGTGGGGAAATACATGAACCCAGAAGTGAGAGGGTATTTCCACAGCTTTCCAATGTGTCATGCACTGTTCAATATGTGCTTTAGGATCAGGCTCTCCATTGAATAGTTGTGCAACTTGGAAATCCGTCTGCATCTCTGATTTCGGCTACTCCTTATCCTAAAACCTATATTTGATATCTTTCTTCACATCGTCCCAATTTCTGAGTAAGTCTTTGTGATTGACCCACCATCTGGCAGGGGTGTCCTAGAGGGATAAATCTAGTACTGAGATCTTTTGATCCTCTACTACCTTTTCTTCCATGCTGAGAAGAAAACTATCAAGTCTTGAGGTACCATCATATACTGGGTATTCTCTGACCTCGGTTCTGACCCATCTAGTTTCCTTGACAGTTGAGCATCTCCTTGAGAATATTTCATATGAACCTTGTTTCCAACTATCAAATTCCATTTTTGATTCTTTGTCCACTAACTGTATACTCCTCCAACTTATTGATCCATCAACAGTAGGATTTATGTAATCTTCTCTTGTTCCTGTTGTTACAGTGTACAACTGATCCAAGTCTTCTCCCTCCATATTGTTATCTATTGGCTCTATATATCTAGGGCCTACATATGGATCCAAGGGTTGAACTACCTTGATTCCATCTTCCTCAAAATTCATAGTGTCTTTATTTAGGTCGATCACTGCGTAGTTTTCATAGGCCCAATCAATACCAAGTAGGGTAGGATAAGGGTCCTTATCCCCCATAATCTCAATTACCTCAAAATCAACTACATTCTTCACTCCTGCAACATCTATTTCCACATTCTCCAGTCTTCCTATTGGGAAAATACAATATTGGTTGGCCATTCTTAGTTGGATTAGGGAGTATGTCAACTGGGGTTTTCCTAAGGCCTCCCAAGTCTTTTTAGGCAGTATGTTAACATTAGATCCTAGATATAACATAACATCCTTAATTTCAAATTCGTCTAGCTGGGATACTAGTCTAAATTATTTTCCAGTTTGTACTTTCCTTCTATGTACTCTATGAGCATTCTTCTCAGGAAGATTAGTCCTTATTATTGCTTTTGTGGGTTCTTCATTCCATAGAACTAGGTATAGTGCATTGTGCAACTTTTCTGTTAACTGGTCATTCCCAAGAATATCATAAAATAACTGAAACCATAGATCAATTACATTTTGTGGTTTCTTAGGTTGTATCGGTGTGACTACAAGGTTTTTGGGTGCAGGGGGTGAAGCAGGGACTTGTGCAATATTAGGATAAACAATAGGTTGAGGAGGTTTCTCTTGCATATCAAGGATAGAGATATTCTAAAATAATTCTATAGAATCTTTAAAGAAAAACCTCTGTTTCAGAGGATCATACATGTCTTCCTTAGGTGCTTCCTTCTGGATCAGAGGTAAATTATAAGCATTAGCTCTAGTCTTTTCCCCTCCTCGAGTGACGATATTAAGGTTGGGAAATTGTCCTATAATAACTCTCTTTATTTATGAACTGATGAGGTTAGTTCCTTGTTGATGTGCCTGATCTTCCCATTTTGCAATTAGTTCTGGATAGTCTTCAGTTGCATGCCCATTGGTTCTGCAGTGAGAGCACCATGGTCACCTTGGATGAGGATAGTCTCTAGCCATATGGCCTTCCTCATCACAGTTATAACATCTGCTTGGTCCTCTTCACTTGGTTCTTCTTCCTCTCAAGTCTCCTCCAACTCCACCTCCTCGACCTATTCCCAGTCCCTATGAGGTTTCATTCACCCTGAATGTTGTTTGATCCAACCTATCCGCAAGTGCATCCAACTCTCTACACTGGTTAGTAGTATGTGTGGTAGATGCACAAAACTCACAATGTACAGTATTTGGTATTGTTGAATACTTATGAATAATGGGGCATTGTCTTGTCCCATGCCCATGGTTTCGAAAAATATCGCAATACTCAACTGCTGGTGTTTCTTGGCTCCCTGGGAAAGCATGATATGGGGTGGGGTTATGGAGTGGTAAATTCACAGATACTTGCACAAATCCTCTTGTGGGTCCTAGTGAGGGTCCCATTAGCCTCATTCGTGGACATTCGGTTACCAGATGTCCTTCTATGTATGATACACCAGACCTACGGTCATCCTGGTCTAGGTATCGTTAATTCTTGAATATTTTCTATAAGTGTTGATATTTTCCCTTGTGGTTGTGCCAAATTTGCATCTGCTTTGGTTTTGGTCACTCTCAGGCTCCCCAGATATCCTGCCATGGCTTCAATCTTCATTGATTGTTCCAAGGAATCTGTCAAAGTGGCCATCCATTGTTGTGTTAATGGAATCTGTGTTGGAGGTAGAAATCCCTGAATATACCATTCTCTTTGATGTTCCTCATGGATTGGATGCGATAACCTCCCTATAACATCTTTAAACTTCTCGTTGTATTCCCAGGTTGATTCACCTTCCCTTTGTTGAATCTTGCGCAACTCAAACAGAGCCTGTTGTTCTGACTGAGGTAGCTTAAACTCTGCTATGAACCTTGTCCGTACTTGTTTAAGTGTGAACGCTTGACCTTGCATTCCTAGAAATCTTGGCTCAATGACCTTCATGTACCATTTGAGAGCACGACCTCTCAAGGTAGTCTGAAACTCAGCCAACTTATTTTCATCAGGAGTCCATGTGGACCTCTAGATTGCTTCACACAAGAACCAATGTTTCTCAACATATTCATCTCCCTTACCCTAGAATTTTGGGTATCGAGGAATTGAACCTCCCGCGTGACCAACCATTGTTTATTTTATTGCTCCTATCAAAATAAAACCTAATAGTCATACTTGTGATCTACCAGGGGATCCCAATATCCTCCCTGTACTTGCACTTCCTGGTTGTGACTGACTAACTAATTGTACTGGAACAAAATTAGCATAAGATGGTAGTATTGAATTTACCACTTGTGTAGAAGACACTTGGGGTATGGGCGATTCGAGGCTGGTGCCACTGGCTTCGAGGTGATTTTCTTTGATATGTGGGATCTCATTTTCTTCCACTGGAGTGGCCTCTTCATTTGGATTCCTGATCTTTCCTGGCATCAGGGCCGCATCTTCTCCTTCTTCTGCAAGATCCATGTCGGCTTCCTTTTCCCTTGCTTCTACACCTTCTCCTTCTTGTCCACCCTCCTGGGGAATTCTTTCCCTCTGTTCTTCTCTCTCACTTAATCTTTGACTGGCCAATATTTCATGTATTCTCATCTTCTGCAACTCATCCATCTATCTTTCCTCTACTTCTCCTAGTCTGACTTCTTTCCGCAACTTCTTTGACTATTTTTTTTCTTTCTTTATCTTTCTTCACCACCACTTCTCAACTATGGCGGATATTTTCAAGGCTCTCTCATATCTTGAGTCCATTTCTTGCTCTTTCCCTCATTTCTCAAAGAACCCTTTCCCCACTCTCAGGCCATGACTCCACCCCAAACTTTCCCTACCCCAAGCAAGGGTGTTTATGCTACCATCTCATTCAGGGACATAGTTAGCATCCCAGCAAGGGTGTTTATGCTACCATCTCATTCAGGGACATAGTTAGCATCCCCTCTTCTATCAAGAAAAAATTAATCCAAAGGGGGATTTCTCTCAACAATATTCCCCTTGCGACTTTCTTTAAATCCGCTTCTTCTCGTAAAAAAGATTGGTGATTCTCAACTGCAAACTCAATATTGCATCCTTCTAATGTGGTATTGACCTAGAAATCAATCGCTCACATGACTGGACAATCCAATCGATGAAGTGTTGCAATATTTTCTGTCTCCCAAGTATAGGTCCTCCTGACTTGTTCTTGGAACTCTAGAGCTTCTTGGATCCTATCAATCCAGTGGAAAATTTCTTCTGGAAACTTAACCAAGAATATCTCATACTGGTCACTCTATCTTTCTGAGTAAAAGACCACCTCCCGAGTATCTTTCAAATATTTTATTCTCAGCTCTGCTTCTTACCATATGAAGGCATCGCAATTTCTCTCCCACCATTGGTCAATATTATATTTGTGAATCCACGTAAGCATCCTCCCTACAAGTTCCCTTTTATCGTAGGTCCCAGCAATGGAACCATTTTTTTGGCGCGAGATTGATCAGACCAGGGTCCTTCTAAGGTTATCAACAAAAGGTATCATGTATTCTAGAGCGCTATCATTTTCATATCCTCCGAAGAGAAGAAGTCTCAGCCGAAGCGCGACTAAGACAAAAGGATATGGAAGGGAAAGGAAAATACTTAGGAAAATAACCTTTAAGATTCATCATGATCTTGTGCAAGACAAAATAACTACAGAGCAGGTATGATCTCTTACATACAGAAACTGAAGCTACTTAGGTTGCGGAAATAATTCAAACATGGAAACACCATGTGGAACTTATGAAGAATAAAGAAGTACTGTAAAGATACAATGCATATGTATAAACACAGAATGATGCAACATATTTTGAAATTTTGGATCCTTCTTCATATATTATCTTCATATATTTATCAGATACAACCTTAGAAATACAAAGTAGTGCTCTGTTACATACTCCTAGCTCTGGACCCATGTCGTAGAGCTTTATTTACCCAAAATGGTGTACAAATTACATTTACAGGACTCAAACCCGACCTAGTACTACTATCAACAACAAGGGGATAACCTTTTTCAATAATGATCGAACCCTTTTAATATCAAATTTGTCCCTATATATAAGCTAAGTCATGTATTCTGGCTTTGATCTCACATTCTTTCTTGTTCTATTGAAACTTCTCTTGCCTTGCTGGCATTGTGCTATCCTTTTCGCAATAAATTTTGTTACTTTTCCTTTCTCTATTGTCCATCTTCTTTTGTAGCTTATGTAACTCGTACTAGACCAAAATTGGGATTGTAGTCCTTCTTGCACAACTTCTCATTCAAAAATGAAGGGCCCAACAATATTGGATTTTATCACTATTGAAGGATGGTAGTCCACTCAAATGTATTTAGATATTAACTGTCTCATATTTTATGGAGACATACTTCAGCAGTTCCAAGAATCTCCTTTCATACTCATTAATGGTCATGCTTCCCATCTTGAGTTCAAAGAACTCTTTCATGTTTTTTTCATAATATCTCTTGGTCAAGTATTTCTTTTCAAAATACTTCTTGAATTATTTCCACGTCACATTTTTCTCCTTAATGTGTTGCACCTTCACAAGCTGATCCCACCACATGGATGCCATTCCTTTCAGTCAATAGATGGAAATTATTCCCTCTGCATTAGAAGAATAATTATGCAGTTGGAAATATTTCCTCATGCCTACAAGCCATGTCTCATCATCTTCATCCTTCTTGTGGTCTCCATCAAAAGTAGGAGGTTTGATATTATTCATTTCTC
>CBVK0101641943.1:0-12192 GCA_900067695.1 Picea abies
CANGAGATAGATGAGAAAATCATGTTGATAGAAGTGATATGGTGGTGTCAAGTGTAGGAAGGGGGAATATCCCCATAAGAAATTTATATTTAAACATACCTACACTAATGATTTCATGCCCCCCAGAAGACTCACCTATTAAGGGTATGTTGGTTCTAGGACTAGATCGTAATTTAGGTGTGCAGTTATCTAGTTGGTTGATTGTGACTATATTTCCTTAATGGGGAAAATGTATGACACAAAAGATAGTTGATGCGACAAACTTTATTGCATAGAACCAAGTATGACCCAAGAGAAGATTATATTCAAGTGTGGCATCCACCACTTTGACTTCTATAGAGAGAGTCTTTCCCCCAAGCTCAATAGGTAAGGAGGTGAGAATTTCATGAGGTTTGAAAGAATGTCCATAAAAATATTTTAGGATGATTGAATATGTGGTGAGTTGTGGAGAACCAAGGGATTTCCAACCTGACAAACACATAATGCAAGTGATCGCTCCTTCGTTAATCACTCTATGAAATATATTCTTGTTTTGACAACCAACTATGATTTTTGCATTTCCAGTTGATGTGAGAGATGCAACTTACTCTGTTGTATGTCAAATGATATAATATTGGACTCTGAAGGGTCAATTCCCCCCATGGTTAATATCAAGGATTTCCTCTATGAAGGGAAAATTGGTAATACATCCAGTTTTAACAAGGCACATGGGGCTTGGGTGAGATATTCCACTATGCAATAGTGTTGATTTTCAGGAGCATTCATATTGTGGGTAGTCTGTTGAAGTACCCATTTTGGAGGGTAGATTGTAGGTTTAAAATATGGTTTCTCTAAAGTGAGAGGGTCATTGGGTGGTATAGTCGATGTAGGATCCTTCAATTAAGGTTCCTTTATTGGGATTCATAGTTATTTTCTTGATTGGATAGTGCCACCATAGAATTAAACATCATAATATTTGTGGATGAGGACTCTACATTGCCCCTGGGTGGAGGTGCAGGAACTTGTGTGATCATTTGTTGTTGTTGGGGGAAAGGGGTGGAGGTGCAGGAACTTGTGTGATCATTTGTTGTTGTTGGGGGAAAGGATTTGTTAATAATGTTGGTTGAGAAGGAGACCCCCCTCTCTTGAGGTATTGATGAATCTTAGCAAGGTAAGGGAAGTATTTGGTGAAGTGGTCCTCCTTACATACCATATAAGGGTATTTCTCCTTTATTTTATTCTTACCCCCAACATTGGGGTCTTAGGTGTTTTTACACTCCTATGGGTTAGAGTATTTTTTGTATTTACCCCTGTTTTTATTCTTTCATTTAGATTGATGAGATGAAACATATTGAACCACATTCACCTCAAACATTTGTGTAGGAGAGGGAGGAGACTTGGTATTGGTACCAGTCTGGGATTATGTCTCATACTGTGATTTTATGGAACCCACTATGCCATCCACATGGGATCCTAGGGATAGTTTTGATGGGTCATTCGATGGTCGAGGAGCATGAGGGATCATAAATATATAGTGTGCCTGACTAGGAATATACCAAGTCTAAATATTGAGAATGAATGATGGCTATCTCCTCGGTTACAATGCCTCCCATGGAGAAATCTCTAGAAATGGATGGTAGGAGTGACTTTGTGAACCAATAATCTAGGAGTTGGTTTGAAATAGTGGCTTTAATCAAACTTTGTCATCGCCTCTATTCATGAATATGATCAAAAATATGAGTGGAGGTGGATTTTTGAAGTGAGGTTAAAATCTCAATATTGGTCTCATATTGTATGGGAAGTTGGAAATGTGTTAGAAATTTCATGATGAGAATATTAAAATCGAAAAAGGAGTTTCTCAACACCTCAATATACAATTTTTCCACTAAACCTGTGAGATTTCTATAGAAAATTCTCAACAGAATGGAATCATCCATCAAGGAGTTAGATTATTACCAAATATGTAAAGTCATGATGTGTTTGTTATGATCTTCTCCAGGTTTCCTGTTGAACTTTGGGATGTTGGATGGTAGTTTAGAAGGGATAGGAGGACAAAACAGGGTATGTTGTATGGGATCGTTTATCAAGTGTGACAAATATAGAATATCTAAGGTAGCTAAGAAAGGAAGTTATCAGTTTGGCTGTGAATACTAGTAATGAAGATGTGGCATTGAAGTACTAGTAGGACCATACATAGGTTGGGATGGCATGTTAAAGCCTGATAGTCCACCCATATATGGTTGAGTGGCTTATGGAGTGGGGAACATGGGGTTCGTCGGTTGAGTGGGAAAATATACTTGTGGAGATATTCCCATTAGATTGGGTTGAACCCATGGAGTATTTGACACTCTTGGATACGGTAAAACACTAGAAATACCTGTAGGGTTTTCCAAAACATTATGGCCCCAGGGGTGAGGTGGGTTTCCAGTGTGGGATTGACCGCAAACTGGTCACTGACCTCCAGTTGGTTTCTCCCCAATGGGTTGTTGGACCAAAATAGGGTGTGGCCCCATAGATGGTTGTTGGCTCCAAGTAGGTTGTTGGATCCAAGTAGGTTGTTTTCCTATGGATAAAGGTTTCCCCCTAGGTTTTTTTTTTCCCTAGATAAATTATTGTCCCATAGTCGAAGGTTGTCCTACAACTGGAATTTGACCTACAACTAAAGGTTTCCCATGAGTTGGAAAGTAACCCATAGCTTAAGGATGCTCTCTAGAGTGGTATTGGAATATAGACAAAGGTGGCCCTCTAGTTGTAGCTTCCCCCCTAGGTGTAGATGGGACAATTTTGGAACTTCCATTGGGTTAACAACTTGATTGGGTGGACAAAAAATGAAGCTACTTGTCACAGGACCTAAGGTAGTAGGCCTATTGACCACTAGATTAGATTCAGTCTGTAAAGGACGAACAAGTAATGAGCTTGGTGTATGAATGTGTGCAACCATAGATATAGGGAGAGCAGCTGTACTCATCGACTATTGAGTCAGGGTAACATGGGTCAACGACGTTTCCCAAAAATAAGAAGTGTTAGCAGTGGTAATGTATTCTAGGGTGACTATCTCAGGATCAAGTAGGGGTATCACTATTCCATTTATATGATTAGATGTTGATGCATTCATTCCAGAAGATTTCCTACTATACATATCAGGTGGAAAATGGTAAGAAGAAAAAGAATCATAATAAATCATTGGTGGAAACTCAACAAGTGCTTTACCAAAAGGGATAGTCAAAGGTGGATTTGTAGAAAAGGGAAAACCTTCTTCCATGGTTTCGACCACTCCTTCAGGTTGGTCAATTGGGGGATATATGCTCCTGATTTCAAACCTAACCCCTTAGTTAATAGTTATTTCATTAGAATGGTTCTATGGAAGATCGTGTTCTTCAAGATCCATCCCTTGCATTCTACGAGATCTTCAGAGACCTTGTTTGGACATAGTGAAAGTATAATACAAATAACGATCCATAAGGCCAACTGCAAATGTTGAAGGAACACTCCCGTAAAAAATATATAGGTAATCAACCAAAAAATAGTATATAGAAGGATATTCTGAAGACGCGATATCAAGCCATCAACGAAGATATGAGAATAATTTACCTTGGCCTCCATGTAACATCCCTTCTCAGTGAAAGCAACCCTCACTTCATGGAATCACCCTCCAAGGGTACTGAAAGTGTGATATGATGTTTTTCCTAGGTACTGTGGGAAGCCCCCCATAGGCACCTTTGTAGATACCTAGGACCTCAAAAGGATTCAAGATTGATGAAGCACCAAGACCAAATGAACCAGTAACACTCAAGAAAACCCCCAATATACATTATTTCCACTATTATTGGTCAATATTTAAAGGGTTACTATCCATTGCTCTTCCTCCTGTGACCTTGTTTTTAGCCCCAATGTTAGAGGGGGTTCCTGACTATGTTGATACAAAAATAATATTTTTTCCATATTTTGTATTCTACAATCTTATGTAGTAGACTTGGACCATTTACTCACTTTTCCTAGTCCAAATACTCTAGCTCTATGCTACTAGTGGTGTACTAAAAACAAATTTGTATAGTTAATTTTATTAGCGTGTTGGTTGATTTTAATAGTTGTTTTTACTCAGAAAGGTGTATGAAGACGAAACTAATTATGTGATGAATTGACTACAAAATGATGTTGAAAGAATGAAATGCAAAGATATTTCTTTCAATGAATTCTATCTAAAGGAAGGAAAATAGATCTTTTTCTTCTTACTTGAAATAAACACCCAAAAACATGCAACCTTCACTTTTCTTTTTTCAAATGGAAAAAAAGATTGAAATTTCAAACTATCAAATTAATGTTCACGAAATCCCAAACAAAAACAAGCCCTTTCAATTATGTATGAAGACACTCCCACTATGAAAGTAGGATGCACACTTTTTTTTTCTTCTTTCCAAATCACATGAAAACTCAAAAGAGACACTTCTTTTTCTTTTTATTTTAATCAAAATGAAAGTATTCAATGATACTTTGAAAAGAACTAAAAAACTAATGAAGTTGGAGAAAACAAGCACTCAAGGAACAAAATATTCAACCACAAATATGTCTTCAATGCATAAAACTCAAGCTTTCAATGGTAGAAAAAAGTTTTCAAATAACTTGAAAAAAGATTGCACTCTAATATGAGATGCAAATCACAAGAGTTGGATTTTTTTAAACATTTGAAGCAAATCTAAAGGAAAACCCAAAATATTTAAAAAACAAAAATGGACTCTCTTCACAAAAGTACTATTAGCACTAAAAGTCTGGGGGAATGAGATTAGATGACCTAAAACATACCCTAAAAACCAAAAAGTACTTTTAATCAAATCAAAAAATGGAACACAAAAGGAGATATTTCAAAATGACTTTGAAAAATGTTGCAGTAATGATTGTTGGGATAGATATGAGAGAGATATAGAGGGGTGTAAGAAAGGACAGACAAAAATATGGGATTAGTTTGAAGGATGCTCCTTCAAAAAATGTCTTTTAGAGCCTGGTTGTACCTTGTTAATGACCACAAAGCACTGGTCACTCCTTGTAGAGAACTAGAGGGTGACCACAAAGAACTGGTTACACATAAGAATGTAATTATTGGTATGGTTTCTCCCTCAAATGGAGAAACTGGTGACCAAAAGGTTTTGGTCTCTCTGTGGGCATGGATAACTCACAATCGCGATCATGCAAGTGTGAAATATAATAGATATGAGATAAATCTATCATATATGGGACTAAACACTTTCAAATAGACTCGACAATGACTTATGGACCGAATGAAAACAAAAATCAAGGCTTAAAATAGGCAAGGATGTTGAGAATATGAATTCCAAATTTGAGGAAGAAAACGAAATAAATAGTTATGACATCCCCAATATAGTCTTCAAACTATTGTAGGATAATTTTCCCCTGAAGGAGTTACCTCCCTTAGGCTCTTCCTATATCTAAGATAGAATAGAGATGGAAGAAACATATTTTCCTAGATCCAAATCATACATGAAAAGGCCTATGAGTTGATGAAATGAAAGGTTTACCCAGTGATCACATGGTTGTCCCTACATGCTCCTTAGCTATTATCTTTCTTGAAGATTCCCTCTCTCTTACCAACATGGATAATAAAGGAAGTTGATGTAGTCCTTTCCCAAGTTCCTTTCCCAAGGTTTGTAATCAAACTACCAGAATAAGTTTGTTTTCTCCTTTCTCTCCCCCTTTTCCATGAGAAACCCTCAATATATAGGATAATGGAGATAATATCAAAGGTTAATCTACTTAGGATATATATTCCCAAGATAACAAGATTCTCTAGGTTGAACCATGAAAAATATGAGGTTTAATCTCGTCTCATGGAAAATAATCCTAAATAGGGAGTAACAGACCTGGTCCCCTACATTTTTATGGGGACCGGCCAGTCACCCTTTGAAAGAGGAAAAGGAGCGACCAATAAATATTTTTCACAGGCTATAAAGGGACAACCAACGACTAGGAAAAAAGGGACTCTAAACTCAAGGGAAAAGTGGTATAATTCAATGTTTCAAACTGTTAACCTTTATACGATTCCCATCAAGTAATTAGGTGGATGGTAACTGTATAAAACCTTCCCCCCATAAATATAAATCTATACTATACCTATTTCTATTGTTGTCACTCAACGTGTAACTATCATTGATCATCAAAACTAGACTCAATCATTCACTGTAATTGTCACTAGTATTGATACATAGTCATCATCAACACGATATCCATCCCAATAACCACATAAATATTATGCCAACATCACCAATAACATCTCCAAATCATGTGCTCAAAATCACCATGATATGCATCAAACCATGATCCAAGATGTTCTTCAATCATGTGCCAAAGTATCCTCAAAATATGTACCATTATGATCAAGATATGCATCAACCATGTCCCAAAACATGTGCCAAAATATGTCTCAAGAATGCACCCATATCTCCAAGATATGCCTCAAGCATATACCAACATCTCAAACATCTGCCAAAATCACCAATATACATATCAAAGAATATGCCAAAAGACATGCCTCAATCCATTTACCAAATATCTCAAGTATGTTCCATAACCTTTAATATATAAGCCTCAAAATATATAGAATAGCATACATTTTCATTCTATAAACTTGGTACATCAGACCTTAGACCATCAAAGCTTCCTCAAGCTTCAACATGATGACAATAGCTCCATCATCAAACGTTTCTTCAACCTCAATGGACTAGACTAGATAATAGGTGGTGCCTTGCTTGACAAGTGTTGTGCAATCCACAGTGGCCTCACAAGACACCCTATACTTGACCCACAGGGGTCTACTCAATTAGGCTTACAATAAACCCTTCTCCAATATGCGGCTCCGAGACTTCCTTCTTCGCACTCCTCTACTACCTCAGATTCACTAAGAGATCACATACTTTCTTTATTTCTTACTTGATTAATCAAATGAGAGGCTTCTTGATGTGCATTTATACTATTCCGAGTAACTCCTTTATTTGACTTTGTCTCGACCTATAACTTCTTGTTTGCAATGAATTTTGTCCATTAATTGAATTTGGGGTCGAATTGTAACTTCTTGTTGTAACCATTTAGGGGATTTTTAGCCACTCTGGGGATTCATTTTTAAGAGTGAATAACATCTCAACCGTGAGGAACCACATGGCATACCAACTACCATTAAAAATGGCATGATGAGGACCATCCATCTATGAGTTTTTGCATTTGTTTGCAATGTACTTTGTATTATTTTCCTCTAATTAACTTTGGGATTAATGACCACATCTCTATGGATTCCTAGACATATTCTCATGTTTTTTTTGTATGATTATTCAAATCGTCTTCTTGTGAGGGCCATGCTTAAAGTTACACCATAAAGGGACCACTTTGGAGACTTATTCAAATACACCCATTACTTCTAGAGACTTCCAAATTTTCTTCAGGGATTATTCTAGGGTTGACATCAATGAAAACCAACATTCCAAAATTGACGTCAATAAAAACTAACTTTCCAACAACCTATTGGCCAAATTTTCAAATCAGGGGCATATCTTGTATGGGAAGATCACCTAGTTGTGTTAATAAAGAGAAACTACAAATACTGCCAAGACAATTTCCATGCAATTAAATTCCCTTCACTGCTAATCTATATTTCCATGAGCAAAGTATGCTCGGATGGAGAAAATTCATTCACTACATGGGAGACACCTACCATGAACAATTTCAGGTATTTTTCTCTAGGAATAGTCGGACCATCTAACTCTATGTCTGCCAAAATCATGTTTAAATGATGGGTAGATCATGTGAAAAAATTATCACACAAGTGGTGAGTTGAAAACAAACTTTGAATAGAATTACCACAAATTTCTCATATTGAACTTATCTTGGATATCACCACACTTTGGTGTCGAGTCGCTAGAGGCTTGGATCCTGAAGAGTTGGAATACCAACCAAAAAAGTACTAAATTTTATAGGATCTCGACCAACAGTTGGGATTTCAAACTTAGATACCACCGAAGGTATTAAGAGAAAATCAATCCATTCTAACACCTTTCAAATATGGAGAGAATGAATAATAAAGAGAAACAACCCTATATATAGTTATGTTTGTAGCACATCTCGACAAAGAATAAGGTATGCTAACAAAGAAAACACCGACAAAGAAAAGATAGAAGGAAAGAATGTCTAAGGAAAGCAATTGACCCTAACATAGTACCAGAGGATGTCGATATTATATGGAAGGAAACCTTTAAGTCATACATGACCCTTGATTTCACAGACCCTTTGATAAGGAATATAATGGACATATTCACCAACAAGATTGTTGAAAAGGAAAAAAATATAGAAAAAGACCAAGAAACTACACAAAATATCCTCAAGTTGAGGATTGGGCGAAAATTCAAAGAGGTTACAAAGAATCTCAATGTAAATCATGCTAAAGCCAAGAAAACTAGAGGAAACTTAAAAAAATGTGTCGAAACAAAGGGAGAGAAGAAAGACAGTCTGGAAGGTGAGAAAGAACATGATATAGTTCAGTCAACACCAATTCCATCACGACGGTCAAAGACCGTTTAACTCGACCGAAGAAAAAATCCTATCCTAAAGAAGAAATAGATGGGAATAGGGACGGTCGACCTTGTTATCACATAATGTATACTTTCCCAAAGCCTGAAGGAAAGTAAGCTTAGATTGACGTAACACAAAGGTATTCCTATCACTGTCACCCCAATAGGGTACCTCTTTCTCTTTAGGATAAGGATAAATCCACTCCAAGGGAGACGTCCCAAGACCTAGGGGCTTGATGAAAGAAAAAAAGATATGGTGAAAACCCACCCCTCTCTCTAGGTCATTCAACAAAAGAAGTCACTTGATTGAAATTTAAAGGAAAAAGGGAAAATGAAATTGGTTTTGTACCTTCCCTTTACCAAGAAACATCAAATGTTAGTAGCAATAGTTATAATCAATGACTTCTTAAACAAATTATGTGTTTCCTGAACAAGTTACTATACAATAAAAGTGATATTATAGTAGCAGGAATGTATATTTAAAGGTGCAAGTTATGATGACAAGGAAGAGATACAAGAGTGTTGTAAACTTGATAATTCTTTGTCACTCACAATTTTCAAGATAAACACAAGTCAATAAATGACTTAAATGGTTTTCCAAACATTTATAACAACATTAATTAATGATGATGAAAGTAATGGAAAACACTTCAGAAAAGTGTTATAATAAACCAATAAGACACTACTTCAATATCCAATTATTATAGTTTGCTTAGTACAAATTCCCAATGGTTTTATGGATGATTTTAGGGTTGTTAGGGGCTGCAACAATGGCTATAATAACAACTATGACAACGGTAACAACTTCAGAACTTGCACTTTACAAAGGAAATTAAACATAGACTTTAACACTTATCGATAGTACCCTACCTTATACAAATTATGGGATGAATTATATGGTTAGTAGGATGATATAATCTACAAAATGATAGTTGTAGGAGTGATTATGAAAACAACAAATTAGTTTTTGGTATTTCTAGAATAGGTTAGCAAATTAGTAGAGTATGAAGTGAAAGATTTTTAGTTGAGTCTTGTCAAGAAACAAGAGAAGAGGATTAGTGCCTTCAAGGGTAATGGAGTCATGGAAGGCGGCTTCTTCTAAGGCTGCAAATTAATGATGATGCAAAAAAGTCGAAGAGGAAAAAAGCATAGGTGAAGTAGTAACTTAAGTCCTCCTAGACTTTGACATCAAGAGACAAAGTGCTAGGGTGTAGAAAATTTTAGGCCCTATTTCCTTGCTATCCTTATCCTTTTTATGGATTAAAACTTATGCAACAATAACCAAGTACAAAACCCTTAGAGTGCTAGCAATTTCAGGCTCTAGGGTTTCACTAGTTACTAGATCAATTTAATGAGAATCTTAGAAAATAAAAAGTAATAAAGTAGGAACTTAAGTTTTTTAATTCAAGCATTAAATACACCATGTAATTTCATAATATTGTATGAGAAAATAAAACCATACAATAAACCATTAAAGATATGACAAAATTCAAATTTCACTTACTTGTACCAAGAATAATCATGGGAATACCATGCAAGTTCACCATAAAACTTTCAAAATTGATCCAAGTTTCAAAAATCAGCATTAAACAAGAGTGGTTACTCACAATTTCAGACAATAACCCTAATAGGGCACAAATTTCAAACTCCTTATCTCGAGCGAAAAATTATTATGAAAAAGAATGTTACTTTCAGCTTATTTATACTAAATTTAACCTAAAATTAATTTTATTTCATAATTATTGGGCCAACCTAGCCAAGGTTTTAGAAAAAATAATTTTTGGGCTAAATAAAATTAATTTTCTATTGAAAACCACTCCATGGGTGACATCATTCCCCTCTAGGGTGACGTTGAGCCCCAAGTATGGAAAACTAGGTAGGGAAGGTGAAACGTTGGGCCTCCAAAGGCTTGAAACCCTTCCCACATGTGCCAATGCCTCATAGATGTCATCCAATATGAAAAGACTAGTTTTGGATGATGTCTAGGGTATCCATGATGAAATCCAGGGCCCTCAAGGGACAATGCCCATGTGGGAGGAGAAATATCCCCTGGGTCTAGGTCTACCAAGGTGCCTCTAAAGGGAACATCCTTCTTTCTCTCGGTGCAAGTTTTGAATCCCTGTCATGCCCCTTGGATGGGATCTCAACATCCATCAGTGGGATTTGATCCCTATGAAGGTTTGATCTAATCATTCCCTCATGTGCCCCTGTCCATGAGGCAAGTTCCTGCAACAACAATAAGTACGCCCTCCAAGGTTTCATAAGTCACAGAGATCATAGCATGCAAATCACATCCAATAATTAAATTACCCAAACATGTGCATAGTGATACATACCATGATACCCAGACTCATTACCTCATGGAGGAAGACTCTCTGCTACTTCAAGACTAGGCTGGTGTGATGGATACTATTGTTGGTGATATGTGGACTACAATAAATAAAAGAGGGGCCCTACGAGGCCATGCTCAAGTAATCTAGCTCTCGGTACTCCATGTCTAGGACTTGTGGGCCTCAAGACATGATCTCCTTAGTTATCCCTAGGCTAGGTGATAAAATCTGGCTCCAACTCAGGGACATTTTCTCACAGTAGAGCGCATGAGAACCTTAGCATATTTGGTATGACCTATGCCTGCTAAATATTAAAAAAATATATCAGTAATCCTTAGGGTGGTGATATCACCCCTTTTTCCATGTATGATAGAAATAAATAAAATAATATCTAGTCTAACATATGATTATGCGCATACATATATACATATTGAATCACAAAAATATGAAAAAACAACTACAACTATGCTAACATGATATGCAAATGGTATATAGAATGGATGCAAAAGACTACCTACCTCTACTTACTTGTTGGTTGAATGTTAGGTGTAGTCATATAACTAGTGAAACCATCATAGAAATACCTCATAATACCTATCTTTTTTCTTCATCATAAACCAAAACAATGGCAAGTCAAGAACAAAAATAACATGAGTTAGAGCATGCATCATATCATAGGAAATAGTAAAGGCTATCTCATGGAGGCGGGAGGGAGGGACAAAATTATGCCAAGTTACACTTCTAGGAAACTTCTCAATCCATATCTGAAAGGGATCATAAAAAATCAAAGGCTCAAAATAGCAACTCAAAGATTCTAAAGGTTGGCTACCTTGGACGTCATCACATCCTGAGGTCTTGGAAGGGACTAGCAAAAACCTAGAGGATGATTGGCATTTTTTTAAGAGAAATATGAAAGACTAAGACAACAAAATTCTTCTTAAGGTATTTGACCTACCCTTAAATTCTAAAATAAGGCTCTGTCCTATATAAAACTTGGGACAAGGGACATGTTTCCCAACTGCATCCTTAATGACATAACGAGGTAAAGTAATTGAAGGGAGCTGGAAAATATTGTCACAAGTATCGTTCTTTAGGAAAGAAACGTACTTACCCTTATCAAGATATGAGAACAATGGTGGTTGATAATATTCTTCATAGAATAAATCCAAGTTCCCAAGGAATACTGATCAAAATCCTTGCGGTATGACCAAAAATCATCAGGAGAACATAGAACTAGGCCACCCTTGGGTGCTTGAAAAACATCTATAACTACATCATCTCCTTGTTTCCAAATGTCAAAATTAGTAGTAACCTCA
>CBVK0101641961.1:0-12146 GCA_900067695.1 Picea abies
AGTGTTTTCATCAAATTGATATGGTTTAGGTGAAAATGTGTGGTTTTAACTCTTGTTATTTTTTCTCATTATTTTCTCGTGCTAAGAATGCGTTTAAGTTTGTCTTGATGATTGTTTCTCTTCTTTAAATTTATGACAACAAAGCATGAATTTAAAGTCTCTTTCCATGCAAAACCATTAAAAGAAAGCTTGTCATGCTTTTCCTTTGCATAATTCAAAATCTATCTTTTCTTCTAGTTCAACTAAACATGAGAAAAGGTTTCATGAAGTGTGTTCATTACAGGATTAAGACTTAAGGAATCAATTATCTCCTAAAATCTAAGTTTAATGTGCAAAATCTAGGTTTGCAGAAAGTGAATTTGAATTAAGATTTTTAATTATGAGTTTATGAGTTTATAGATTTGCTTGAGTTAGAGATTTTGAATAGAGAACTTTTTAATAAATTGTATGATAAGGTGAATGATTGATGAAAAATGTTTAGATATCACATGGATTCCAATAATACTTAGCGTTGTTTCTATGAAGGAAAAACTTTCTATGTATTTCCTTATCCATACTTTCCATTTCTCTGTAGAAGTCAACATTGAATTAATTCCACTTGAATTGTCACTAATAGTCAGATGCCATCGTGATGTTTTTCGACATCGAAGACACAATCATCACCTTTGAATACTTTCCTTCTTTTTACTACAATATAGAAATAGTTTTGATCAATTATAATTTGAATACATTCATAACACTTTTTCTTTTGGTTAAGTAGATTAAAACTTATTCTTTGCAAAATAGAAATAGTTATGAGTTCCTTTTAAGAATAGAGTTCACTTCTCAAGATAGTTTTGATAGATTAGTTGTTTACTTTCTTACTTACTTTCTCAAAGATAAATAGATCAAATAACTCAGAAATAATGTACTTTTGTTGTTTATTTAAAAAAAGATTGAATAGATTAACTAGTTTGAAATAGATCACTTGTATTTGATTATTTAGATATAGGTCAAACAGACCATAGTTCATTGTTTAAGGTTACTTAGGTCAAATAGTTCATAACTCTAGAATTGATTAAAGCTCATTAATTGAAGGTTTCTTTACATAGAATTTGCTAATTAACTAGATTTGAAAAGTCATCTCTTTAGAAAGTAGAATTGTAATTTGGATGGAGTGTTGATCCCTAGGGTAGATCATCTCCTTAGCTAGACAATCCTTCCATTAGATTTTATACCGTGGCTTATATAGTGCCACAAATATAAGTTTACTTACCTTGTGTTGACAATTTAATTGAGGGAATTAGTGCATATAGAATACTTGTCACTTGGGTAGTCGAGTAGTAGGACTAAGGGAATAGTCTAGCCTTCTTACTGGGTGCCCTGAGATATTGGTTTGAGTACTACTATTGGACCCACACATATATCAAAGAGATATACCACAGGGAAAACCCTTTTATGTAGAAACCTTGGATACCCTAACCGCAGGGATGAAAATAAAAACAAAACAGAAAAGATCTATTTTTGTGCAACTGTGCCTTCTGCATTCTGGTTGTGAAATTACTACACATTTCTTCCTGTTAAGAATTTGGGCATTTCTTCATTGCAGTATTATTTAGGATGGAGTATAAATCCACAGGAGTAAAAATAAAATGAGTATATGTGTCTCGTCGACACACTTATTTGGGACCTAGCCCATTGGATTCCTCATTTCTCCCTGATCACAGTCATACCTTTCATTTTTAATATTTTTTTTTTCAGTGGACCCAAACCCTTCTTAGCTTCCCTCTTTTTCCACCTATTCCATTATATTTCCCTTCTCGCCTTGATCATCATGGTACCTATCACTTATAAGTCTTTTTTTATGGTCCCAACCACCCATTTTCCCTTACCCGCACTTCCCTCTCCAAATGGCCACCACTCGCAACCAAGACCTACAAGCTTCCATCAATCACATGACATCTAAGATTGCCTCTACCAATTCCCTCCTTGCACAATTAGAGACCCAAGTCGAGCACAAATTTGACACCATAAAATCCAACTTCATGAACCAATTTAACACCCTTGAGTCTATTGTCAACTAGTTTTTGAATTCCGTATGGGTCCTTCCTCGTCGGACCAACCCGATGTTGTTGATTCCTCTCATTATCTACATTTTCAATCCAAATCCTTTTAGTGTGAGATCCGTCCCCATGTCAAGGTCACTAAATTTGATGGCTCCGATCCTATGGGTTGGGTCACTCAAATGGAGCATTATTTTTCTCTGCATGGTATTATATATTTCCATGTAATAAAGGACAATATTAATAAGGCCTAGAAATAAGGACAAATAAGTCAAATGTAAGAAGACCTAATAGAAGCTTTCGCTTCTAGAAGGATCTTCCTCTAGATCATTCTTTTGGATAGATAGATTTATTATAAATAGGAGTAGAGGGTATGAGAATTTTTGTCTTGAATAATTATTGTAATGGAGCTCTGCTCTACTAGAGGTTTCCCCCTTGAAGAGGCAAGTGAACATTATTTCCTATCAATAAAGGTATAATTCTAGTGTTGTGGTTCCATATAATTTTTTGTTTTGTTGTTATGTCTGCAAAATTTTCATATTGTATTGTTATCTCAGTGTTATTCTCTGCATTATTTCTCTTTTCTACTAATATAATATACCTGGTACCTTACAAGTGTTATCAGAGCACTTTCCTCGACAAACAATTGTGGGTTAATTTTTTTTCAAGGTAGAGATGTATTCCAACGTCTTAAATCAATAGATATTTGTCGTTACATGGATAAACCTATTGTTAGGGAGTAATAAAAGAAGAAAAACAAGTGGTACTCAAGCGCACATATGTTGGCCACCCTTGTAACCCATGTTGGTACCCCTTCAAGTCGTAGCGCATCAGACTGCACCTATATAAGGATCGACCTAGATCTCTTGAAGCCCTCCATAGATAAATTGATTGGCCTCCTGACCGTTATAGTGCTACCAAGAAAAAAAATCAGGGAGACACTCTCTATTACCTAGGTAGTAGGGTAGTACGACTAAGGGAATGGTCTATCCCCCTTAGTTTGTTCCTTGAGATATTGGGTCGAGTACTATTGTTGGACCCCTCACACATATCAGAGAGTTATAGCACAAGGAGAACCCCTTTTTGTAGACACCCTACATACCCTAACTCTTGGGAAGGAAATAGAAACAGAATAGACAAGAACTATTGCCACACAATTGTGCCTCCTGCATTCTAGTCACGAAATTATTGCATATTTATTCTTGTTAAGAATTTGGGTATTTCAACATTGCAGTATTCTTCAGATCGAAGTATAAATCCACAGGACTAAAAATTTAAAAAAGAGTATAGTGGTCCCGCCAACACACTTATTTTCTCACCCTGATCGCAGTCGTACCTTTCATTTTTAATCCTTTTTTTTCAATGGACCCGTCCCCTTCCCAACTTCCCTATTTTTCCACCTATCCCATCATATTCCCCTTATCGCCCTAATCGTCATTGTACCTATCACTTATAAGTCATTTTCTATGGTCCCACCCACCCATTTTCCCTTAGCCACACTCAGCCTCTCCAAATGGCCACCACTTGTAACCAAGACCTGCAAGATTCCATTAATCAAGCCAAGGAATCCATCCAACAAGTGACATATGATATTGGCACTACCAATTCTCACCTTGAAAAATTTGAGAACTAAGTCCAACACTAATTTGACACCATGCATGCCAAATTCATGAATGAATTTAACACCCTCCAATCTGCTTTCAACCAGTTGTTGAACCACACTCTAGTTCCTTTCTCCTCAAGCCAACCAGATGTCGTTGATTCCTCTCATTCTCTGCATGTTGAATCCAAATCCCTTCATTGTGACCCCTGTCTTCCCCACGTTGAGATCGATAAATTTGATGGCTCTGATCCCATGGGTCGGGTAACTCAAATGGAGAATTATTTTTCTCTGCATGGTATTACTTATGAGTTGGTCAAACTTCATTATGTTATCCTCTATCTAGATCTTGAAAGATGGAAATGGTGGCAATGGAGTAAAAATTCACGTCAAGGGTATATTGCATGGATCCATTTTGTTGCATATCTCTATGACTTCTTTGACACTAATACCCACTATCTCAGTCATTTGACCAAGTTGAAATAGTCAGGCACAGTGGAATACTTTATCACTTCTTTTGAGAATTTGGCCTTTCCAACTGAGGGCATGTCAGATGCATTCTTTAGCAAATGCTTTATCAGTGGCCTAAAGAACAAAATTCGATCCCAATTTCTCATGGCCCTCCCTCAGACTTGGTTGGAAGCTACTAAACATGCCAAAGAGGCCCAACAAGTTGTTTTTTCCTAGAAAAAAAAAACCCTCTTTTTTTCCTCGCCCTTGACCCACTAATCCTAACCCCCCTATCACTCCCCTCAAGGCCCATAAATTAACTAGGGATGAAATGGTTGAACGCCAATTGAAGGGTATTTTCTATAATTTTGATGAAAAATATTTTCTGGGGCACAAGTGTAAGGAAATTTTTTTTATGGCGATTTTTGAAGATTTTCCCGATAGAGGTGTGATAGTTCCACTTGTTGAAGAGCCCTCCCTTCTTGATGCTACCTAGGAGCCCACTGACCCACCTAAAGTTGAACCACTCATTTCCTTACATGCCCTCATTGGCTTCTCTACTCCACAAAAACTCAAGTTCATTGTCTATATTAAGAATAGGAAGGTCATCATCCTTGTTGACAGTTGTAGAACCCAAAATTTTATTCATTGTCGTATTTCCCAGGAAACAAATTGCTATATTCGTGTTGTCAATAATTTTCAAATCATGATAGACAATGTTGGGTCCATTAAATGTGGCGGGCATTGTTAAAATGTATGTCTTCAAATTGGGCATTACCACATAAAATATCATATGTTTTCCATTGAAATGGGTGGTTGTGACATTGTTCTAGGATATCATATGTTTTCCATTGAAATGGGTGGTTGTGACATTGTTCTAGGTGCTTAATGGTTACACACTTTGGGTCCCATTCTTATGGATTTTAAGAAATTAACCATGCAATTCCAACAAGAGGGAAAAATGTATCACTTCCATCTCACAGTTGGTTTTCCTCAGATCATTAGTTCCCATCACATGGAAGCTATCCTCAATAAAGGCCACTATGGTATTATTTATCAACTCAATTCTATTCACGTGGTTGAGACACCCTATATGCATCCTGACCTCCAAGATATTCTCTCCAAACACCAAGCTATTTTTTCCACTCCTTAGGGACTTCCTCCTTCTTGTGTTCTTCATGATCATTCCATACCCCTTGTTCTTGGAAGTGTTCCTCCCAATGTTCGCCCTTATCGTCATCCCTTTGCCAAAAAGAGTGAAATTGAGAAAATAGTGCAAGAATTGCTAGAAGAAGGTGTTATCCACTCTAGTACCAGCCCTTATTCTTCTCCCATTGTCATGGTACTTAATAACAAAGGTAATTGGCAGATGTGTCCTGACTTTTGTTCCCTCAATAAACTCACCATCAAGGACAAGTTCCCATTCCTGTCATTGATGATCTCTAGAAGGAGTTGAGTGGTGCTCAATATTTCAATAAATTTGATCTTTGTTCTAGATACCACCAGATACATATGAAAGATGTTGACATTCCCAAGACTTCCTTTCTAACTCATGAGGGTCACTATGAGTTCTTGGTCATGCCCTTTGGCCTGTGTAATGCCCCCTCCACCTTCCAAAGCCTAGTTCTTGGTCATGCCCTTTGGCCTGTGTAATGCCCCCTCCACCTTCCAAAGCCTCATGAATCATGTCTTCCATCCTTTACTCCATCAATTTTCCTTAGTTTTCTTTGATGATATTATCATCTATAGTAAAACTTGGAAAACCCATCTTGCCCATGTGGATCAAGCTATTCATCTACTCTCTCAACATCAAATTTTCCTCAAACACTCTAAATTTTCATTTGACACCTTAGAAGCGAGTAACTGGGTCATATTGTTGGCAAGGATGGTGCTCGGGTGGATCCTAAAAAGATTGAAGAAATGCAAGATTGGTCTAGGCCCAAGACTATCAAAATATTGCATGGTTTTATCGGTTTAACAAGCTATTATCACAAGTTTATTCATAATTATGGAAATATTTTGGCACCTCTCACTGCTCTACTTAAAAATAATTCTTTCACTTGGACTCGCACAATGGATCTGGACTTTCAAGCATTGAAGGCGGCTATGTCCACTACTCTGGTCTTGTCCCTTACTGATTTCACAAAGGCCTTTCTCCTAGAATGTGATTCCTCCGAGAGAGGAATTGGAGTAATCCTTATGCAAGAGGGAACACCTTTGACCTTTACCAGCAAACAATTTTCAGAATGACATTTGGGCCAATCAATGTATGAAAAGGAAATATTTTCTATTATGCATGCAATGGATCTCTGGCACCCTTATCTCTTGGGGCAACACTTCCAAATTAAGACAGATAATGAAATCCTCCAAGTATTTTCTGGAGCAACGACCTCCCTCTCCAGAGAAAGAAAAATGGGTAACTAAGATATTTGGATGTGATTATGAGATCATTTACAAGAAAGGTAAAGAAAATGTGGTTTATGATGCTCTTTCTCAAAAATATGAAGATGAAGGGTCCTTGTTCTCCCTATCCTTCATTGTACTATATTGGCTCTAAGTTGTTCACTAGGAATGCCTACAAGTTCCTAAATTTCACATCTAATCCAACAATTGCAAGACAATTCTCCAGTTTCCCTAGGGTACTCTTGGCACAATGATCAACTTTGCTACAAAGTCCATTTGTATTTAAGTGAATAGTCACAACTTAAATCCATGGTGCTTTATGAGCTTCATGATACTCCCTCAACTGGGCATTCAGGGTTTACCAAAACCTATGACAGGGTCAAACATTCTCTGGGCATTCAGGGTTTACCAAAACCTATGACAGGGTCAAACATTCTTTTTTCTGGGATGGTATGAAAAAGGACATTCACACTTTTTTGGTAGAATATGATGTTTTTCAACGTAACAAGGGAGAAACAATCAAATCCCCTAGCACACTCCAACCACTTTCGATTCCACCCACTATTTAGAGGGACATATCTATGGATTTCATTGTGGGATTATCTAAATCAGGCAATAATTCAATCATCATGGTGGTAGTTGATCGTCTTTCCAAGTATGCTAATTTATTTTCTCTTCAATGTCCATTTACTCCATCCATTGTGGCTCAACTTTTCATGGATCATATCTTCAAGCTTCATGGCATATTTCCTTATCCTATTTTTTATGATCGAGACCCCAATTTCACCAGTAATTTTTGGCAAGAACTATTCACGCTATCAGGCACCTGATTGCATCTTAGCATGACCTATCATCTCTAGACTAATGGTCAAACTAAATTTGTCAACAAGTGTTTGCAGACTTATTTGAGGTGTTTTTTCTCTAAAAGGAAAAATCAATGGGATGAATGGTGGTAAAACACTTCTTACCATACAACTACTCACATGAATCCTTTTGAAGCAGTATATGGAAAAAAACCACCTTTCGTTCTCTCCTACATGTTAGGTGTATCAAAGGTTCAGGCAGTTGACCAAACACTTACAAATCGAGAAGGTATTCTTCATACCGTCAAAGATAATTTGGTCATGGATCATAATCACATGAAGCAACAAGTTGATCAAGGTCACTCAGAATGTCAACTTGTTGAAGGAGACCATGTATTTCTTCGACTACAAGCCTATAAACAAAATTCACTCAAGGACGAACATTGTAAGAAACTGGCGCCCAAATTTTATGGTCCTTATACAGTATTCAAGCATGTGGGACAGGTGGCCTATCAGTTAGGTTTTCCTAGTTCTTCTAACCTCCATCATGTTTTTCATGTATCTTTCTTAAAGAAGGTGATTGGAACTAAGTGCCAAACTCAAACCAACCTTCTTGAGTTGCATGAAGAAGGATCCATCTGGTTACAACCACAAGACGTTTTGGACCATCATGAGTGTCATATTCATCAGTGTACCATCAAGGAATTCTTAGTCCAGTGGAAAGATACAACTCCTGCATATGCCACTAAGGAGCCAGCTAACATTGTGCAACAATTTTCTCATCTCAATACTTGAGGATAAGATTGATTTTAAGGGGGAGGGAATGTTAGGGACCTAACCTACCGAACCCCTCAAGTGGGTAGAATAATATATTTCCATGTAATAAAGGTCAATATTAATAAGGCTTAGCAATAAGGAGGAATATTTCAATTGTAAGAAGACATAATAGAATCTTTAGCTTCTAGAAGGATCTTCCTCTAGATTGTTCTTTTGGATAGATATATTTAGTATAAATAGAAGTAGAGGGTATGAGAAGTTTTGTCTTGGATATTATTGTAATAGAGCTCTTTTCCCCCTCGAAGAGGCAAGTGAACATTGCTATCATTAATCAAGGTTCTCTTTTTGGTATTATTTTGGTATTATTCTAGTATTGTTATGGCTATATCATTGTTGTTCTGCCATTTCTAGCTAAACTATTTTTGTTCGACATACTATTCTATATCTGGAATACTACATTAACTTTATTTTTATATAGGCTAAACAATTCAGTTGTTGACAAAACTACAAACATAGATAGGGTCTGCTAAGATTCCAAATATATAAAAAAAATTAAGAATTAATAATGTTTACTATTTTTAATCTATTTTTGTCTTTGAACATATCAAAATCCTAGATTAAATGCACCTCACTTATTTCATCTATAAATTTTGTTGGATTAACCATTTCATGAAAGAGTTATAAGTGGCAAAAAAATTGTTTTGATCATGTTAAGACCAGATGAACAAAAGAATTTGTAAATTCATGGATGCTCTCATAATTTAAAAAATATATAAAATTAATATTTTAAATTTCCAAAAAATACATGGCATAAGAAAAATGAGTTCTTTGCAAGTGTACATGTTTTTGGAACCAAATTCCATTATTAAGGTACTCAACACCTACACAAACAAAAACATATATTTTATATTTTGTTGCAAAAATAAGATATCATTTTTAGCAAAAAAATCAAATTTGACATAGTTATTCACAATTTCTATGAATAAAAGTTTTATATTTAGAAAGCTAACTCAATTTCCTACATTTCATCTTCTTACGCCATATTCAAATTCATTATAAAATACCTTTAATAATCCCTCTATGTTAACAAATTGTTGTTTTTCATATAATGACTCAATAAATTTGATAATGTATCTTAATTCATAGTCATATGAGTAACCAACACACAATTATTTCTTCATATTATAAAATAGGATGGTATTTGATTCCAATTGTTCATTATTTTGGTTTTATACAATATTTAATTAACTTTAGTTGCATTATATTTTATTAATATGGATAGTGACTTAGTTTATTTTACATGCAGATTTTGTCATTATCAATTCTGTTCAATTTTTGTAATTGTTACTTTTTCATATAGTATAGATTATATGAATTACTAAGGAAAAAATATAAATTATTGTAATTACTAATAAACAAAAAAATTAATAACTAAGAAAGATATCAATTGAATTTAAATTTTGGACCAAACCTTTAATGTATATCGTTACTATGTCTAAGAATTTGCAATCAAAACATATAATTACCACGATCATTGATTTACATTAAAATAGTTGCAATGTAATTAGTGAGTAAAAGGGGTCAAAACTCCACTTATCCAAAAAAGTTGAGTAATCCACTTCATATGGTATACACCTATATGTCAATGGAGTGGTTAAGCTTTGAATTTGTATTCACTATGGGTGCATCCAACTCCACCTGCTTCATGATACGAGAGATTGAATCATGGTTATTGTGGGAGAGGGAGAAAGCAACCATGGAACTCCGTTCATGGATTGTCTAGTGGAATGGTGATAAATGATTAATTATGTTACAAATTTTGTTACAAAATGGTTAAAAAAATGCATTTCACATGTATTTATTCCACTTACATGGATTTAATGACCTTAATGATTAAATGTACTAGTTATCTAAGAATAAAACTTCAAACTTAGGTTATCCGTGTTTGAAAAAAATTGCATTGTGTGAATGTTAGGTAATTAAAACTCAAAACTTAAGTATAACCTAATATTGAAAAATCTCATTTAGTTAGAGTTCCACCAAAAGACATCGAATTTGTCAGCCAATCAAATGTGTGATAAAAGTAATTTCAATAGTATGAAAAAACAATTATTTTGTTAAACAAATGTACAACATTGGATAACAAGAAAAATATTTGTAGTCAAAGGAAAACTAATAAATGGTCAACCATAAATCTAACTAAAACTAATAAAAAGTAAAAAAAAAACATTTTAAGATTAATCACTTGTAATCTATTTGATATTTATTATATATTTTTTATTAATTTCTTACTATTCACATTATTCCTAATGTCAATCCTAATTTGATACCTAATAAATTTCAAATATCAAATAATAATTTGCTAAGCCTAAGACAACAACTTAAGACAACAACTATAGGTTCTTCTTTGAAAGAGTGCCTATGAACTACTTTGATGCTTGTTCAAGATTGATGACATATACCCTACAAGATTCTTTATGGGGGTTGAGATAGATACACCAATTTGCTTGCCATACATGGATTCTTTCTTGGATAGCTACGGATAGAAACAACCAAGAGACATGGATTCTTTCTTGAAAGCTCCTGACTCAAAACACATTCAAGTATACATTTTTTTTCTCTTTAAACTTTGTTAAAAAATGATATATAAAATAAAACACATATTTCCTTCCTTTTTTTTCTTACTTTCAAAATTATAAGTTCACAAAACCTTATCAAAAACCCTATATATAAAATATAATAAGTCTGAATAAACGGCAAGGAATTGCAGTGCAAATGTATCAGCCAATTGGATAAGTTTGTTTAACTCTATTTCGAAGAGGCACTTACGTTGTGGATTCTCCTGTCCATCCATTGCTATCTGCTTTACAGGTCACAAAAATTCCACACGCCAATTGGACAAGTTTACTCGACTTATCATGGCGATAATTTAGTTTGAAGAGACACTAACTTTGAAGTTTCTCCTGTCCCTTCATAGCTATTTCCTTCAGAATGACAAATAGATCCCACAAGGTTTGTCTATCCCTGTGAGTGTTGGACTCCTGTATCGCTATCTGCCTTAAAGACAACTAGAATAGACCGACTGCGCCATTAAAATGCGAAGAAAACGCGTACAAATTTCTTGCTGGTCATAAAATGCCAATATACAGTTTCATTTTATATATTTTGAGTTTCAATATAAAAAATTTGATCCACTACTTCATGTTGAATACGATTCCTGGGTAGGATACTCTTTGATCTATTCGATCATATTTTGACTTTAGTATCAAACAAGTCATCGTTCTTCTTGTATTTGTTTCCAAGAAGGTGAGTAATATCCAGTTTGTTAAGCAATATTAAACAGTTTGTTAAGCAATATTAAATGCATTTTGACTTTAGAATTAAACAAGTTATGGTTTTACTTGTTCTTGAGAGTTCTGTCTTGGATTTCCAGGAATGTAAGCAATATCCAATCAGAGTAAAGTTAACTAGGGAGTAATCTTTCCTTCTCTTGAGTTCCGTTTTCAAGCAAAAAAATGGGTCCAAGTCCGGCCAAATTTTCAGAGGTAGTTTGAGTTTTTTATGGATCAATGTTTCATGCATTTCAGAACCTTACCCCAAGGGTTATGTCCCATTTTAAACCAACTCAGATGCTCAGAAAATCGATCATAGTTCTGGATTGGCCGGAAATTTAAAAGCGGACAGCCTAAAAACCTACCTAAAAAGTAACTCAGAGAAAAAGATGGCTCCCAATTAACCCACTCCATATCCAACCTGCTACCCAACATTAAATACATTTTGACTTTAGTATTAAACAAATCATGACTTTTTCTTGTACTAATTCTTGAGAATTTTGTCTTGGATTTCTAAGAAGGCGAACAATATCTAGCAGCATTGAATGATGCAACATGTGGATTATAGACACTAGGATCAGAGCAACAGCTTTCTTGCTAAAGTTGTGACTCTGAGAAAAATGAAGAGTGTGACTCTGATTTTCTTGCCGGTGTTGAAATTTCAGCACGGACAAAAGCATCAGAAGCATTGATTAGAATCTTCAATTCCAGAATCTGAGCTTATACAACCTTATATTTC